>CAWUHX010000440.1:0-166966 GCA_963922205.1 Romanomermis culicivorax
AGCAGTGGTATCAACGCAGAGTACTAGGAAAAATTTGTTGATGGTTTCCTGGTCGGGGATGCGATTTACGCTTATAAAATTGAAAAGTGATGAAATTTTTCGGCGCTTCGTGCCGGATTTCAATTATTTATAAATAATTTTTCTATATTATTCCAGTGCGCGGTTAGCAAATGTCATTCTAGCTAATGCCTATACCTTTTAATTATTAAAATATTATGGATAAATCATACAAGTAACGGAGCCCTGAGGTTTGGGGAGGGGGGTCAGTAATTCCCAAATTTTTGGGGGAGGGGTCTCTGAAGGGAAAAATTCGATTTTGATGAAAAAAGTCCGAAAAATGGTTCAAAAAATAGTAATTTTTGTCTAAAGAATGATGAGAAAATGTATTTATAGCGCGAAGCGCCGAGAAAATTGATGTTTTTGACCTTTTTTTGTTCAAAAATTAACATTTTTCAGTATATTTTTCCGACCAAAAGTATGGGGGTCCCCAGAGCTACCATATAGCTAGCCATAGGATTGGAAAATCCTGGGAGGGGCGGTCGCCCAATGGCTAGCCATATGGTCCACGATTTCTGGGGGGGTCCCATAGCACTCCCCCCCCCCCAATTACATGTATGGGATAAATGTTTGACCCTGTGTCGTTTTTTTGAGAATTTGAGGAAAAGCAAGATTTTTCTCGGTTATTTCTCCATAGTTCTTTAGCGGTCTTCAAAAGGATTTTGACATTTGGGTGATTAAAACATTTTGAGTCCAGGTCGGAATTCTTGCTGGTTGAAGAATCAAAATTCTTGGTTGCTTTCCTAGTTTTTGAATTGTAGTTGTCTGACTGTAGATTCATTTAATTCCTTAAAAATTAAACCTTCTGTCTAGGAAATAAAAGTTGAAAAAGTTCATTTCCAGCGTTTTAGAATATCAAAATCCCAGAAAAATTTCCGGCGCTAGGCGCCGAACAAGTCACTCATACCAATCTTTTCATTTTCTCCTCAAAACTCAGAAAATTTGGTTTTAAAAGCTTAAAACCGACACCAATCGAATGAAATAGAAGAAAACTATCTTTTGGTAGTTTTTCTGGTAAAATTAAGCTGATTTATTAATTTTAGAGTGAACAACCAAAAATTTATCTGTGAAACCAAAATTTTTCCCTTAGTTGCACATTGGTGCCTGGCCTTTGCAGAAGAAAGCCCTGTGGTCAAGTTCATAATCTTTATGTCAGATTGTCAGCTGTTCAGAATCAGTTTTAAAATTTTATTTTTCATTGTTATCTTTTAATCAAAGTTTACAGTTTGATTTACTTGTTATGTCAAAATTAGGTTGTTTTATGTCGTCAAAGAAATATAAGAAATAAAGGTTATTGTTGTATGCCCAAATCCACGTGGCCGGCGCGTCAGAAAAATAACGCTCGGTGAGGGGCCCGAACACTCGACCTTTTGCACACAAGGCACACGCGATATCCAACTGCGCTAACCGAGCCACGTTGATGGTTCGGAAATTGTGGTTGTAGTGGTGGTGGTGAGTGCGGGGCATGCCGCGTAATGAATAGTCAGACGCATCACTACAACATTATGCTGGTGATATATTCTCTCGCTTGACTTATGTAAACTCACTTAAAACGTACTTGGAGGGTTGGGGGGGGGCCCCAACCTTGGCCAACCCTATACCCAATCCCCCGCCCCCAGTTTGGAAAAAATTAGAAAAATTTGCAAAAAAGTGTATGTTTTTTGGCCTTGTTTGGGAAAAATTTAGACTTTCTTCGACCCCCTTCCCCCCAAATTTCGGATTTACCCCCCCCCCCCAGCTGGTCGGACCTCTTACAGGTATGTTTACAAGCAGGTCGTAGCTCGAAAATTTTTTGTAAATAAAATCAGAAATGGTTTTGAGCGATTTTTAAGCAAGGAAACTTTAAAAATGGATATTTCCTCATGAGCAAAAAGTTTTTGAGGTTTTTCCTTAAATGGAGCAAGAAGTTTTCAGCAAAAAACACTGGTTTTTGGCACAAAAAAAATTTAGAATGGTACAAAAAAATTTCGAGCGTTTGTGCCAATTGGCACAAAATTTTTAGCTGGTCAAAGATTAAATTACCCTGATTTTTAGACGTTTTAGGGGCTGAAAATGCACACAATTTTCGGCGCTTGGCGTCGTGTCAATGTATATAGTAATGTGGGATGACTTTGATCAAAAAAGGGGTATATTTACTTTGACATGCCACATTATCTTTCAAAATAATTTTTTTATTTGATATGGGTATATTTGGAAAGGTCAATCATTTTCTAATGAAACTGCCCTAATATTTTTCTGTTTCGGGCGAATTTATTAGAAAATTTCAAGTTTTAAGAACCCTTACTTTGCGATCAAAGTAACCCACACCGTTTGAGACTTTGATCGCCATAGTAACATAATATCAAATTTTTTTCCCTAGAGAACAAAAAAATTTGCCGAGGAACGGTTTTGACACGAGGTTATACAATCATTGATAGCTAACTGATCAAATTGTCAGAGCAAAAAACGATTTTTTCAATGAACAAAAATTTATCCATGCAACCATTTATATGCTACAAATATGTGGGTTACTTTGATCAACAACACGAAATCATTAATTAAGATGTTTGGTAATGAGTAGAATCATAGACTAACGTCTGTACACAACAATAGTACTTGGAAATCAGATATATCCATCGTTTCTCGATGAATATATATCGAGTTTTTAAAAATTTGCGTGTTGATCAAAGTCGCCTACCCTAAAGTGTTTTCGTACAAATTCCTACTCTTCTTAATCATATCTTTTTGGCCAAGTTCATGAGAGTTCACGAATTAATTACTGACTTTAAAATTTTTCAAACAATAAAATTCTAGAAATTACGACTTTTGGACGCAAAATTCGAATCTAATTCTTGAAATAAATGTTTAGGAAATTGATTTTCCTGCATCGCCGAATGTCAATACACAAAAAATTTAAAAAAATTTAAATTAACATCTTTTTTGGACTTTCACTTGTCATCATAGAGGACTTAACCGTCGATTTATCATATAATGCAAAGTCATTATGCTATTGGATAGTTTTCTAGAAAATTTGTTCCACAATGCTTGTAAATTAGACTTGAAACTCGAGAATTTCAATTTTTTGCTCAATTTAAATAATTTTTTTTCGTACTTATAAAATAAAATTTGAAAATTACACTGATTTGGTTATTAGTCTTTGGTCAAAACTTAGAGGAACTCAGATTACTTATTTATACCAATTTCTGCTATGTATAAATTGTACAAATGAAATATTGGCTGCCGTTTGTACATGTGCAAATAGGTCATGTACAAAAAACCCTGCTCCGAACAGTGTATTAGTGTCGTTGCAGCAAACTTTACAGGCTGTCAATGAATGATGAATGGAAGTAAATACTGAATATCCTCTGTTCATTCACTCACATTCGGATTTAAAACTGAAATTCTTACTTTTGTGTTTGATTGATTAAAATAGAAAAATCGATACCGTTGGTGTAGGATGTTTCGATCGAAAGTTTACACAATTTTCGGCCTTATTTTCCCTAGGTAGTCTTTACATTGTTGTTAGGATAGATATTCGTAATAGTCGAAAATTGAATCAGTATGAACTTCCTGAACAATTCTACAGTTATATTTGAATTTCCTCAGCATTTCATTTCTTTTTGAGTCGTTGTGAACCATTTTCTTGCACACTTACATGGTCAGCTGAAAAATAGGTTTGGTACAATTTCTACAAAAAATTAATGCCTCAAATTATTAAACGTAAGCTTTAATTTCGGTATATTTTTATCAAACTTTTGGCCTAAAACCTTTCCGCAGTTTCCAGCATGTTTCTGGTAGAAACAATTTTTGTGCCATTAGCACAAATTTGTTTGGCCTCTTGTGTCAATTGGCACGAATGTCCGTGCACAAAAAAAAAGCGTCGCCAGCCTAAAGATGGGGTCGTAGGAAGTCAAACGACCTTTTTTGGAGGCTGGGTCGCCGACTCCCCAAAATTTTTGAGGGGTCTTTGGAGGAAAAAATCCATTTTTTCACCACAAAATTCCGAAAACGGTTAAAAAAACTGGTAATTTTCGTCTACATTAGACTAAAATCATTTTTTTTCAATAAAACCTTTAAATATTTAAGTTCGTGTATTACTAGGTATCGATTGAGGGTGTATCCCCATATCACACACATATCCTTAATTCGAGGATTGGGGGGGGGGGGGGAATCATAAATTGATAAGGTCAACAGGTCGAAATCGCGATAGTTTTTGTTTTTTACCGTACATTATGTCCCTAAAGTAAGTGAATAAATGATGAATATTTACGTCAGATAAGCTAATTTTGGATAAGATAATTTCTTAATCACGAAAAGTAAAGTTAATACAAAACAAAAAGAGAAGTGTAACTGCATTAGCGGATTACTTATTGTGAAACGAAATACATTGGCACAGAAAAATACAAGAAAAAAGTTGATTATGCATAAATGGATGATCAGAAAAAAGTATGTAACTATCGAAAAAAACAACAATTACCGTCAGACATGCACGGCCAGAATTTTCCAGGGGGAGGGTCTCCGGACTTTTTATGGAGAGGGTGGGGGCTGGGTGAGCAAAAAAAAATTTCCGCAAGCATGTTTTTAATGCAAAATATGCATAAAAATCATCAAAGAAGCTGTTTTGGAAAAAGCTCAGGGGAGTGTTTGTTTGACAATTTTTTAGGGCCAGGTGTCCAGGGTCTCAAGTAGAAGAGTTTACCCCGAACCCCTAGTGCATGTATGATTACCGTAATAAATATAATTTTCAAAAAAATGACTACGCTTTCACGAAAGGGTGCAACTGTTACCGACCGTAACAGCTAATACGCACCCCTCCTTGTATAATTATGAAAATTTAATTTTTTTTTCTTGAAGTGCATAACTACCGCCCACAACGACAGGCTGCAAAAAATTCATTCTGCAGGTCAATGGCCGCACCTGTTTTTTTTTACCCCGAAGAGTTGTGACAACAATAGCCAAAATTTTTTCACGTTTTTCGAAAATTTATATCTACTTCAATCAGGGTCTTTTTTGTACATGACCCATTTGCACATGTACAAACGACGGACAATATTTCATTTGTACAATTTGTACGCAGCAAAAATAGGTATAAATAAGTAACCCGTGTTCCTCTATGTCATGGCCAAAGACTAATAACCAAATCAGCGCAATTTTCAAATTATATTTAACTGCAAAAAAATTCATTAAAATTGAACAAAAAATCGAAATTTTCGAGTTTCAAATCTAATTTACAAGCATTGTGGAACAATTTGTCTAGAAAACTATCCAATAGCATAATGAATTTGCATTAGATGATAAACCGATGGTTAATCCCTCCATGATAACAAGTGAAAGCGCAAAAAAGATGTGAATCTTTCGGACGCCAAGCGCCGGGAAAAATTTTTGTGTATTGACCTTCGGCGACGCAGGAAAATCAATTTTGCAAACATTTATTTCAATAATTAGATTTGAATTTGGTGTTCAAAAGTCGTACTGTTTAGAATTTTATTATTTGAAACATTTTTTAACCAGTAATTTATTCGTTAACTCTCATGAACTTGGCCGAAAAGATATGGGTAGAAGAGTAGAAATTTCCGAAAACTACTTCCATTCGAATTGATTTTATGTTAAGAAAGAAATAATTGCTTCAGAAAGTTTACAGACTTGACGTATTGATCTTTCTCAAGAAATGTTCCTCCAATGAAAAACTGCGAATCTTCATTAAATATCAAGATGAAATATTGAAGATTACCACATGAAACATGAGATAATACGTTTGAGATGATGAAAACTATTATACGTTAAATGATAGGTGAAGGTGGACATTCTAAAAGCTGCGTATGAGCTAGGTAATACATAATAATGATTATTAAAGTTATAACCGGCGCGAAGCGCTGGAAAATTTTGAGATTATGAACTTCGAAAACGCACTAAAATGCATATTTTCTGTACCTTATCCCCAAAATTTTCTTCCCTAAACGGGTAAAGAGCCGTTTGTACACGTACAAATGACTACCTCAATTTCGTTTGTCCAAAAAAATTTTCATTTGCCTCCGGCAAAAAAAACACTGACTTCAATATTCTTTATTTTTTAATTCGATATCGCGGGAAGCCGGACAGATGCATTTTGGTGAACTTTAGGAGGTCAAAATCCAGCGCAACGCGCCAGTAATGAGCATATACACGCACAGCATACTAGAAATTCTGCTGGGGGTTAGCCGGGACCGGGGGTGGAGTACAAAATTTTTTTTCGCTCCTGATAGTGAAAAGAAAGGTCTCAGAAAGTCTTCTAACGTTCAAGCAGCATATTATTCAACCCATATATTAGCCAGATACAGTGAAATTATTTGCTCAAACAGCACGTTTTAAAGTTTTCATGTTACTTTTTTGGAATCAAGTATAATTTGTTTAGAAAAATTGTTAAACTACAGCATCATTTCTATTTTTATGAGGACTTTATCCTCTCTCTTGCTCATTTTCCTTCGTGACCTTCTCAATAATTGCTGGGAAAGTCAAGTCTGCTGGGGGTCAATAAAAATCTACTGGGAGTCAACCCCCCCCCAAACCCCCCACGTGCATGTATGGTAATGAGTATAATAGTCATTGTTGTCTATCAAAGGCGGTTGTTAGCATGTCAGCTTCCACTCATACATGTAATTATGAGGAAGTGCTATGGGAACCCCCACCCCAGAAATCGTCGACCATATGGCTAGCCATTGGGCGACCGCCCCCTCAGGATTTTCCAATCCAATCCCCCATACTTTTGATCGGAAAAATACTGAAAAATGTTAATTTTTTGATTAAAAATGTGAATTTTTGAACGAAAAATGGTAAAAAATGTGAATTTTCTTGGCGCTTCGCGCTATGGATACATTTTTCAGTCTTTTTAGGAGAAGATAGCTATTTTTTGAACTATATTTTTCGGACTTTTTTCGTGAAAAAATCGATTTTTTTTCCTTGAGAGACCTCTCCCCCCAAAATTTTGGGAATGACTGACCCCCGACCCCAAAAAAGTTGCCCAAACCCCCCCCCCCCCAGAACTCGGGGCCCCGTTACATGTATGCTAGAAAATAGTATTAAAATATATTAACGGTGCGAAGGGCCGAGAAAATTGACGTTTTTGACAATTTTGTATTCAAAAATTAGTATTTTTCTGACCAAATCAAGGTCAACCAATGGCTAGCCATAGGATTAGAAAATCCTAAGCATCACCCAATCGCTAGCGCTATGGCCGACTATTTCTGGGATCAAAAAGAAATGGAATGCTAAGAATACTTAAATAACTAGAATTGTTCAGGAAGTTCATATTAATTAAATTTTCGGCTACGAATATCTTATTTGGGGGTGGGTGGTTCCTATGCATGGCGATTCAGTCCGTTGGGGTAGGGGTAACCCAAAATTTTGTCTTGCGGTCCCAAAATTTGGGGGGGGGGGGAAGTCGAAAAGACTCCAAGAAGAGTCCGAAAAATTTCGAAAATTTCTCCAAAAAAAGTCACTTTTTACCAATTTTTCCGAGTTTGGGGCAGTGGCTCTTACAGGGGTGACATGGTGTCATGTCGCCAAGCTGAAGAAGTGAAATTTTTTCAAATCAAGTTGCATTTTAACAATAGCTTCAACTACTGCACTTTCAAACATGCTTTTTTTGCACACGGCAATCAAATTTCGAAATGTGCAGTGCAACCAGGCTTTTTTTGACCGGAGGCAAATGAAAACTTTTTGGGGCAAACGAAATTGGAGTAGTCATTTGTACATGTACAAACGGCTCTTTCCCATTTAGGGAAGAAAATTTTGGGGATAAGGTACAGAAAATATGCATTTTAGTGCGTTTTCGAAGTTCATAATCTCAAAATTTTCCTTTAACTTTAACTTTAATAATCATTATTATGTATTACCTAGCTCAGACGCAACTTTCAGAATGTCTACCTTCACCTAATTTAATGTATAATAGTTTTCATCATCTCAAACGTATTATCTCGTTTTTAAAGTGGTAACCTTCAATATTTTAACTTGATATTTGATGAAGATTTGTAGTTTTTCTTTGAAACATTTTTTGAGGAAGATCAATATACATCAAGTCTCTAAACTTTTCAAAGTGATTATTCCTTTCTTAGCATAAAATCAGTTCGAAAGCTTCATGGAAGTAGCCTTCGGAAATTTCTACTCTTCCACTCATATCTTTACTGTTTTCAAAATTTTTAAGATGATAAAATTCTAAAATTTACGACTTTTGAACACTAAATTCGAATATAATTCTTGAAATAAATGTTTGGAAAATTAATTTTATAGCGTCGCCGAATGTTAATATACAAAAAATTTTTCCGGCGCTTCCCGCCGGAAAGATTGGCGTCTTTTTTGAGCTTTCATTTCTCATCATAGAGGACTTGACCATGAATTTATCATCTAATGCAAACTCACTATGCTATTGGATAGTTTTCTACAAAATTTGTTCCAAAATGCTTGTAAATTAGAATTGAAACTCGAAAACATTAAATTTTTTCTAAATTTTAATGAATTAACGGCATTTTTTGAGTTATAAATAAAATTTGAAAATTACACCAATTTGGTTATTAGTCTTTGGCCATGACATATAGGAACACAGGTTACTTATCTTACGTATTTTTGCTATGTACAAATTGTACAAATGAAATATCGGCTGCCGTTTGTACATGTACAAATGGGTCATGTACAAAAAAAACCCTGAGTGCAACCAATTTTTTTCCGTCAAGTTGCACTGTGCTACTTAAAGCCTGACTGCCTTTTTGATTAGGTTCTAGGGTTTCCTGTCCGGAGACGCACTTTTACGCATTAGAAAATGAAAAATAGTGAAAATTTTCCGGCGCTTCACGCCGGATTTTAATAATTATTCAATAATTTTTCAATATTATTTCAGTGCGTGGTTAGCCAATTACAAAAGTTAACGTTCATGAAATTCAAGAAATTTCCGATTTGGTTTAAAATCATGTTTTATGGTATTTTTATGATACTTAGTTCAAATTGAAGAAGAAAATGTAGCCCTTACTGTTAAATTGACAGTATGTAATAATATGCGCATTCATTCATAACATTTCCGAAAAATGCCACTGCATGCAAGTATAGCATGTCACGTATATTATGTTTGTGGTGAGGTCGTGATCATCCATTTAAAAAGGCGATATCTCAATTTCTGATCCACTCCAAGCATAAACCGCCCCTGAAAAAACATTTCGTCAGTTAACTGTCGAATCAGACATTTTTCAAATCTGACTGATGTATTCTTGCATTTTCGTTCAATAAATTTGGTATTGCGACATATTACGATTGCATGTTTAGTAAATGAATTAGACAGTGTCAATTCCTCCGAACCTGAGCTGTATATGTATTTTTTGCTCTTTTTTAATATTAGGAAGATACTAACCTTGAAATTCCAGAGTCGAAATCATATAATATTGATCCATGTACTTAATCATGGTCAATGTTTACCACACAGAAGACAAATCACAGAAATTTCACCCTAGTAATTTTCTTTTTCAGGCGTGTATTATACTGCGAGGCTGCAGATAAACTTTTGTCCAAAATTATGGAAGGTTCATTGATTATTCAATGAATTTTTCCTTCATGACAACCACTCTATCACTTTTTAAGGATTTAGAGGGTATAGAAATTGATTTCTTGATCTTCAGTATGGCTGCGTTTGTCAAAACTCTGACCGCTGCATTGATCATTTCAAATTGAATGGAGTATAAGAGTCCATAATTCAAACTAGAACGTAAAATGCAGTGCAGTATCCACACTTCAATTAAGTAATGAAAATTATGAATGATTATGCATTTATCATAAAATTTATTTATTGTAATGTACATCCAAATCTACCTCATGTAATGAAACTTCCTCATTTTTCACTCAAAAAACTATAACTTATTCACAAGTTTTCTGTTCTGTATAATATTGTTGACCATGCAGAAAATCGTACGAATATGTATAAAACACCTAGCTGGTTTCATAGCAAGTATTTTGAGAAAAACAAACTGAATGACGTTCCATCAGTCTTTCAGGGGCGGTTTATGTTTGGAGTGGATCAAAAATTGAAATATCGCCCTTTCAAGTGGATGATCACGATCTCACTACAAACATGATATACGTGATATGCTACTTGCATGCAGTGGCATTTTTTGGAAATATCGTCATTTTTAGTTCTTTTTTCGAAAAAGTGAGAAAGGAAGCTTCCTGGCGGGCAAACCTCACCACTAGTTTTTTCCTAAAATAAGACCCAGGATCTTTGTGTACATAAATCAGTTTTCTAAAGACATTTCTCAACAAAAAATAACAACAATACAAAACAAAAATCTCTCCGACATTAATACCAACTGCGGAAAATGTGTTATCTCTCTTTTGCTTGCTTATGCAGTACATGATTTTGAAATACTCAGATAATTCGCCAATCGTGATGGCGTTTCTTTTGATGCATCGAAGAACAAAAAAGGTTGCACCATCATATGAGGTTTCAAAAGTGCTTAACACTGATATCTAACACTTACATAGTCTGATCAGGTCAACATTATAGAACATGGAAGGAAAGTGAAAAAATCAATTTTTCATCCGAAAATTTTCAAAACTTGGACGCATTTTAAGCATTACTAACTGAGTATTGTAGATCTAAAGGACTACTATACAATACATCAATGCTAAGTCCATCCAATGTGTGAGTGCCCTATCAGAGTAGATTTTTCACTCTGGAGCCAAGCACACCATCATTTTTGATTATCGCCTTTGTTCGTAAAATATTCACATTCAAAAGAAACCATAATACAAAAGCTTGGCACACCACATCTGTAACTTCAAATTTGAATAACTGACTACCAAAAAAAGTTTAATTATTATGGACGCTGGATTCAATGAAACAAGTTTTAGACTTTTGTTGAGGCAACCTGTTCCTGCTACTCGGGGCTTCAGTAAAAGTTAGGCTCGGACTGGGACTTGAACCCAGGACCTTGCGGCTACCGTCCACACGCTCTAACCAACTGAGCCAACCGAGCAGCGGGAAAGGCGCTCTCTTTTTGCAACAATACCTAGTTGAGGTGGCTGCTTTGGCCACTCTCAACATCCCTCCGCCGTCGAATTTGATGGACCATCAAGGGCCACCAGTGTTGAGGCAACCTCTTCCCGCTACTCGGGGGTTCAGTAAAAGTTCGACTCGGTCCGGAACTTGAACCCGGGATCTTGCGGCTACCATCCGCACACTCTAACCAACTGAGCCAACAGGGCAGCGGAAAAGGTGCTCTCTTTTTGCAACAATTCGTAGTTGAGGTGGCTGCTTCCGCCACTCTCAACATCCCTCCATCGTCGAGTTTGATGGACCGTCAAGGACCACCAGTGTTGAGGCAACCTATCCCGCTACTCGGGGCTTCAGTAAAAGTTAGGCTCGGTCTGGGACTTGAACCCAGGACCTTGTGGCTACCGTCTGCATGCTCTAACCAACTGAGCCAACCAAGCAGTGGGAAAGGCGCTCTCTTTTTGCAACAATACCTAGTTGAGGTGGCTGATTTGGCCACTCTCAACATCCTTCCGCCGTTGAGTTTGACGGACTGTCAAGGGCCACCAGTGTTGAGGCAACCTCTTCCCGCTACTCGGGGGTTCAGTAAAAGTTCGGCTCGGTCCGGAACTTGGACCCAGGATCTTGCGGCTACCGTCCGCATGCTCTAACAAACTGAGTCAACGGAGCAGCGGAAAAGGTGCTCTCTTTTTGCAACAATTCGTAGTCGAGGTGGCTGCTTTGGCCACTCTCAACATCCCTCCGCTGTCGAGTTTGATGGACCGTCAAGGACCACCAGTGTTGAGGCAACCTGTTCCTGCTACTCGGGGCTTCAGTAAAAGTTAGGCTCGGTCTGGGGCTTGAACGCAGGACCTTGCGGCTACCGTCCGCACGCTCTAACCAACTGAGCCAATCGAGCAGCGGGAAAGGCGCTCTCTTTTTGCGACAATACGTAGTTGAGGTGGCTGCTTTGGCCACTCTCGACACTTTTATATTTAATATTGGCAAAGTTATGCAACATAATCCTCGGAAAAAAATTTTTTCAAAAAAAAAAATTTGTCAACGAAGATGTTAGCAATAACTAAAATTTCAACAAAATAACAATTGAACTTCAGATTCTAATGTAACTTTTTATGAGGGATCTAATGAGTATAGTTACTTTTCTGTTTGACCAATTGTTCATTAAGTATCGGAATTTTTCGAAGTTTCGACGCTGAAAAAATTATCATTTTTTCGTTTTTTGAATTAGGTCTCTCATGAACGACTAAAGCTAAATCTATGACATGAGCTCGATAAAATTTCATTTTCTTTCATATGGTGTTTTATTTGACGAAGAATGTCCGAAATTAATTGATATATAATGCCCGTTATACAGCTTACTGTAAAAATCACGAATTTTCTGACATATGACTCCACGGAGATGACGTAGTTTACAGTTTTCTCTTGACATGTGCCTGCCAGATTAAAAATTTCAGTTAGATCTACATTTTAAGCTAGATTAGACTTTTTGGGACCAATATTGAATGGAGCTGCAGGCGGAAAGAGTATATTTTTGAAATCACTCGAAATTTTGAGACAGCCTGTTCAATGCAAATATTGGGTTATAATGTTAAAAAAAGTAAATGAAGTACTTTTGAAGTGCTATCAAATGACTTCTACGTAAGCCATCTCCCAGCAGCAACTAGATGTTATCTAAAATGAGACCATACTTTTGATTTTTTTCTGTAGTGTAAAGTGAGTAACTTGAGATGTAAACGTAAACTTTGATAGTTCAAACCATATCGTGGGAGTGTATCCAATTACCTATCTAACAGTCTGTTTTTAGCTCTCAACTCCTTACCGTTTTTGAGATTTTTTAATTCAAAAAAAAACGAACTCACTTTTCCGTACAAACATAATGTGCTAGCACCGCATCCCGGTGCTGTATAATCATCACCTACATTAACCAAAAGCAACTATAATTATGCTATATGAAGGACAGTAATAAAATGCAACCTGTTCACTCAATTTGGTATGCCCCAAAATAAATAACATCATTTGTATAGCATAAAGCCTTAGTAATATCGGATAAATTTGGATAAAATTTTCAGAAGAGTAAATGGCAAACAAAAATTTCAGACAATTTTCTGAAATCACTGAATTTCTAAAGGAGAAAATATCAAACCAATTATCAGCAAAATTTTTGATTGAACAAATTTCATACTATTTTCGCTAAGTTACGAATAGAAGTTATGAACGGGCAGATTCAGTCTCGGTACGAGATGATATTAACCAACCGTGCATACCAATGCACTGCTGGAGCAGCTACGACGTGACATATTAAGGGATATCCTATACTGTTATAGTCAAAAAACTCTTCAATCGCAGGGTTATATCTTGCGATGTAATCGACGATGAGCGAGTACAGTTTTGCATTCATACTGCATTTTGAAACAGCTTTCGATTAATATATAACACTTATAATCTATGCAAGACATAAATCTTGAACTTTTCAAAAAATTTCACAAAAATCATTTTTCTAATCTGAAAATTATCAAAAATTTAACGGAGAAAGACGATTTTAAGTCAATACTGAAGCAATTGCAGCGAGTTATATACCATTCGAAAGCCCGTCCAATCTCTGAGAGAATGACGATCCAGATTTTAGATTGCCATCTTCGTTGTAGATATTTTATTTTCTGTAAACCAACTGTTGTGACTTAACCTTCCAATAAAGTTTACGTTAAAAAGCCACTCGGCAATGCTGCTCCAAGTTTTTTTGATACTTCTTTCCACAGTTTTGTAGAAAATTGAATGCTGAATCCAACGAAAAAAATCGTAATCGTTTTTTTCCAATATTCACAGAGTTATGACAAAAACTGTTCGAAAAAAATTCGGAAAAGAAAAAAAATTTCGGTCAAATTGGTCGAGAAGTTTGACAGTAATGACATAATATTCACTAAAATAACAATTAGACTCCGAATTCTGATGTAACTTTTGACGAGAAATCCAATGAGCTTAACCAAATCGTCGTCCGATCAGCCAATCGTTAGCTATTTGAACTTTTCCAAAATTTTTGACGCTGAAAAATTATCGCTTTTTTTGTTTCTAGAATTAGATGACTAAGGAACGTTTAAAGCTATAGCCATGACAACCCATGAGCCCGATCAAAATTCATTTTTCTTTCAAACAGTGTTAAATTTGACGAAAAATAACCGAAACTCATGGAGATGAGACATCCAACACGCAGGTTAATGTAAAAATCACGAATTTTCTGACATATGACCCCATGGCGATAACGTATTTTATCATTTTCCCTCGACATGTGCCCGCCAAATCAAAGATTTCATTGAGATCTACATTTTAAGCTAGATTAGACCTTTTTTGGACCAATATTGATGAAGCTACAGGCGTCAAAAGTATATTTGTGAAATCACTTGAAATTTTGAGACACCCTGTTCAACGCAAATATTGGGTTATAATGTTCAAAAAAGGTAAATGAAGTACTTTTGAAGAGCTATCGAATGACCCCTAAGTCATCTCCCAGAAGTAGCTAGACGTTGTGTAAAATGAGTTCACACTTTTTGATTTTTTTGTTATGTAAAATGAATAACTTGAAATGTAAACGTAATGTTCGATAGTTTAAGCCATATTATAAAAGCGTATTCAATTATCTATCTAATGGTGTTTTTTTTCATTCTCAACTACCTACTGTCCTTGAGATTTTTGAGTTCAAAGAAAACGAACTCACTTTTTCGCACAAACATAATTGCTAGCGCCGCTACCGCGCGCTGCACGATATAAATTTTTAGCGCGATCTCGAATCACACATGGGAACCTCTGATCGCGCGTGTGAACTTTAATTGCGCTAGCAAGGCACTGCAAATGATTGTTTAGAATCTGTTAAGATAAATTTCTTATTCATTATTCCACTGTGATTAGCAATATACCGCGCGATATTTCTATGCATGAATTCTGTGAAATTACGAGATCAATGACATAATGAATCAATTCCCATTAATGTGAAGTAGTTTTTCAATAAGTAAATTGTGACAGATAGTACAAGGTTAATTGATGTTTTTAATAATACCAGTAAGTGCTACATTTTTTCGTTTAGATATTTGAACTCAGCATCATCAGAATATCATAAAACATGATTTTAAACCAAATCAGGAATTTTTTGAAGTAGGTTTGACGTACCATAGTAATGAAAATCCTCCTACCTGAAATATAATGGATTCCATGGTTTTTTTAGCACTGTGCTAATGAAGTTGTGCCTATGCTAATGAAAATTTTATTTTTGTACTAAGAAAAAGTAATACAAATTGAGGAAAGTTATAGCAGCCGTGCTAATGGGACTCGTGCTAAAAAACCATGATTAGATACCCCCTGGCCGGAAATAAATTTCGGATACCCCCTGAAAAAATTTTTTCGATTACGTTCTGCATTTTTTATATGATAATAATGCTTATGGAGATCTCTTTTTGTTTTTTACTCACACACTCCAACCCCTTTCCACGATGAAAAGTCGGAGGAACATACCTGTAATTGAGGGGGAAGTGCTATAGGAACCCTCCCCTCAGAAATCGCCGGCCATGTGGCTAGCCGTTGGGCGACCCTCTGCACAAGATTTTTCGATCCTATGACTAGCCATAGGGACTCCTACTTTTGGTCGAAAAAATATTGAAAAATGTAGATTTTTTGATGAAAAATGTCAATTTCTGAACAAAAAATGGTCAAAAACGTCAAATTTCTCCGCGCCTCGCGCCATGAATATATTTTTTACAGTTTGTTCATTATCATTTCTTATTATTTCTTGAACAGTTTTTGGACTGTTTAAGAGAAAGAAATCGAATTTTTTCCCTTCAGAGTCCAGGGATCCTTCCCTAAAATTCTGGGGAGTCAGCAACTCACAGCCACAAAAAAGTCGCCTGACCCCGGCCCACCAGACCTAGGGCCCTTACGTGTATGCCGAGTACCCCCATTTATTCGTTCGAAAGTTATGGAAATCAGCACCGGTCGCCTTTTTTTGGCCCACCCTGTAAATGTATGCTATATACTAAATCAAGATACGACGACTGCAGTTTTCTGGATCCGGGTCTGAAATCCGATGTAGTCAAAAAAGTGGGTCCTCACTATCTCTAATAATTAGTACGTAGTTATAGTACGTTCTGATACCCACTCACTCAGGTACGGAAGACTGAAAAACAGGTCACGGTATTACCCGGCTAAAATCGTGGATATAACCAGGCCTGTACCCAGAAATTTTTTTCGAGGGGTACACATTTTTTCACTTTATTTACTGTAAAATTGGCCTTTCTGAACTTTTTCTTAAAGAAAAAAATCAAACTTTAGCCTTTTTTCAACACTTGAAACATTTGGGGGGCCATGCCCCCCCCCCCAACTTCCCCCTGCTTACAGACCTGAATATACCCCTACCAAAATTACTGATCTTGTTGACATGTGATTTAGATCGTTGGTGTAACATTAATTTCGTATAGTGTTCGTGTTTATAATCTGACCCGCAACCCAAAATTCCTTCATTTTTGATGAATTACCGACTCTAAAAACATTAGCATCTTAGAATAAGCTAAAAAGCGCATAAATAAATTCTCTAGACATTTTTGAACGATATTTTGTCATCTTCGTCCATGGGCAAGAGGTCCATGCGAAAAGCATTGTTCTTAATTATTTCTTTCATCGTTTGCCTTCGAACTGACATATTTTTCAAAATGGACGAAAAAAATTTTGAGTACGGTTCTCATCTGAAGGTAATTCCATGTCAAGTGATTCAAATTTGAAAAAGTGCCCCACTCAACCGTCTCAAAAATTCATGAAATTTTTACCAGAAGCAAAATTTGCGGGGAAATAAAAATCTGTGTTTTTTAGTCCCTTCCCTGCAGAGTTTTTTATTAGTACGAGTCTCATTAGCACGGCCGCTAACTTTCCTTAATCTTTATTACTTTTTCTTAACATGAATGAAATTTTTATTAGCACCGTCCCAATAAAAATAACCATGCTTCTCAGTCGGTGATTGCTTTTCTCTATTTTCTGCAAACGCAAAAAAACCTTTTATTTTTAGTTTAATTTGTCACCTTTTTAATAATGTCGGAATGCGATCTGTTCTTTTTCCACGCTCCTTTACCGTCGGCCAAAAAGCCCAAATTTCAAATCTTATCATCCTTGAGCCGATCTATTTCTAAAAACGAAAACAATTACTACGAGTTGCAACTTCAGAAAAAGACTTTGGATGATATAAAAGATCAATTCGTCGACAGCGCAAAAAGTAAATTAGCCAATTACTTTAAGGCGACCATGTCGAAAAAATTAAGCGAATCATCATACGATTTTCTGAAGTTTTTTGTCGTTCAAATGGGATCAGTCGAACTGAGTTACAAGCAAGTTTCAACTGTGATCGAGGATTGTATCGTAAAAGAAAAGACAATCTTATTAGAAATCGATGGCAGCAATGTGTCGGATCTCGACGATTTTTACGCCAAAATTAAATTGGCACTTAGCGGGTTAGAAGATGCCAATAAAATGCTTTTCTTCACAGATTTGATTAATGCTTATCAGGTAAGAATACATTTAGAAAACTTATTGGTGTGAAATGAAAGAAAACTTCACTCGGAGAAAATTCATACTTTTGGCTTTTCATCTTTCACTGTATTTTCGATCAAATAGTTTTATTTTTCAGGAAATATTGAAAGATTCGATATTTAACAAATTCGTTATTATTTATTTGACGAATTTTTTGCGTATGAACACCATCGTTATGAACGAATTTTTACGAATTTCATCAGAAAATCTGACTAAATTCCCCGTAATTTTCGTCGTCCCGCTTTCGAGCATATACTCTGGACCAGAGCAATTAGAAACATATTTTACGTACGACGTTAGATCGAAATTATCTCTATCAATTTGTTCGATGTCCGACTCAACAAGCAATGTTTTCGAAGAATTCTTTTTGAAATTGTACGAAAATGAAAATTTTGACCTGAATTTCAACTTCGAAAGTACCAATAGATTACATATCGATTTTGAACACAACGGCGGACATTTGTCGAATTTAGTTGACAGTTTCAATTTTTTATGTACCGAAAATTTTATCCTATGTTCGATAAATAACAATGTGAGCGTATCACCTTCGAAAAAGCCCAGATATTCCGGGAGTTGTAGAAATTTCCGTCTTTCGATCGCAATTTTATGTGAACTCATGCAGGAGCAAGAATGGAGATTTCTCTCCGCGGCTAAACTTTATGATACTATTGTAAACGACTCTGAAGGGAAGCGACATTTTTTTGAAATAATGTCGCATTACACCAAAGAGGATTTGTTGAGTTTTCTCGAAAGAGCAATCAAATTATGCCGAAATTCATACAAATGGGAACAATTTCTCAAGAAGCAATTCGAATTGGTCGAAAATTTCGAATCGTCAGTTGTTAACGAAGAAGAATCGTCTCAAAAATCTATTACCGTTTGTAACCGCTTGACCGCGCTGAAAAGTCATCTTAAAGAGAAAATGGAGAAGCGAAAAATCAATTTAGGGTCGTTCGATGCTCTGAAAAAAAATATCGCTGCAAGTTTTTGCGAAAAAATGAAAGAGTATTCGGTTTTGGATCGTTTCAATGCGCGTTTGACCGAGGATCGATTTTTTGTGGTTAACTCGCGCCGGTTGATTGCAAACGCTTTCCAATCTAGTCCTAACTCGAACGCTGCAGTCGTCTTCTGCGCTTTAGAAACTAATTTTCGCGATATTTATGCAAAAAAACTGTTCGAAATTTGTAGAAGCAAGTTAGCATTAGTCAACAGAACGAATGACATTACGGAATTGAAAGTTAAATTTTTATGTGTATTAGCCCAATTCGAATATTTGGGATTGATCAAAATGATCAGAAAACGCGCGTTAATACAGCGATTGATGTTTTACATATAATGTACTTGTTTCTCAAGACAACAAAATATTTCTCACTGGCGGTATATTTTTTATAATTCTGTTGCATACCACAGAATCTCTTAAACAAAATTACGTTGTATTTTGCGAGTTTTAATTGTTTTATGTTCTAGATGTTGATAATGGACTCCAGTCTATTGGTTGGAGATATGAAATCCACAAGCTTCTCACCGTAAGATTTCCATCATTTGAACTGAAAATTTCAAATATGCCGCAAGATGTTTCCAAAGATTTTTGTTTCCATTTCAGAACACCGGTGCCGAGTTTTTCGTGGTTCGATCGAAAATTGATACGATCGTCAAATTCCGAAATCTCTAAAAGCAACTGCGAAGTTGGTGAGTTGAAAATTATAGAAATGTTGTCGTCGAGAGCCTTAGTATAAATATTATGTATAAGTTTTGAGAGCTCCAGTTACGAAAAAGTATCTCAAAACGTTCTTTTGAATAAGAATTACGGAAATAAGCCAATTCTGATGCAATTTATTGAACTTGTATTTGGGAAAGTTTTTTTTATATCGACCAGTTGTAAATTCAAGGAGACCACTAACTTCAATATTTCCTCTTCATGTTATGACGTCGAAAGTACTCTCGAATTTTTTCGTTAATAACATTCGTTTTAATTTAGATGTATCTATAGATTTCTCGTATCACAGTGAGAGAGATCCGCATAAGTTATCCTAAGCATAACAAATCAATTCTTAGTTGTCTGCCAAAATGGTATAAGAACTGAATTTCACTGTTGGAAGAGAAGTTGAACGCCTGGCACCTTTCTTCAAAAATATTTCTAAAGCTAACATTAATTTTTTGCTAATGTTGCGAAATAAGTAATCACTTCAAGTAAAATGAAAATTTTGAAACGTTGATTCTTAAACAGCTCCTCGTAGATTCGTTATTTATTAAGAAGCGAATTTTTTGACAAATTTAACGTTTTATTTTCATTTTCATGGTTAATTTCACATATTTTAGGTAATTCCATGATTCGTAAGCGAAGTTTCCGGCTAGTTTATCATAAAACTTGTCCGTTGTGTAAAAAAGCCGTGAAGGAATCGACGATGAAAGCACATATTGGAAAGTATCACGCTCATTATTGTCGAAAATGCAGGGTCGATTTTGGAAGTCGGAGATCTTATTTGAGACACGAAGGTCAAGTACACTGCTCTGTTAAAGTGTGCACGTTGTGCGGTTACGCTTGTAAAATGGACGAATATTTCCAGCGTCATTATTCGGTGAGGAAGATATTGTTTTGTTCAAGAAACTTTCCAACTGAAAAAATGTAAATTTTTGAGCGAAACATTAGAAAGAATTCCTTTAATAACCCTCTAAAATTTTGAGCAGTCCATGACACAACCCATAAAAAAGTCGCCTGACCATCCCTAACCCAGGCGCTTCTTTACATATATGATTAAAACATGCACTATTCATACATAACTTCTCGCATAGTTATTTGTAAAAACTGAACACGGGATTTCAAAGTTTCTCGATTGCTTTTCGCAAACTCTTAGAAATTCCGGCGTCTTTTGAACCGAGCATTTGTGTGTTTGCTGTTATCAAGTTGTGACGCGGATGACTTAGAGTCTTTCAATTAAAGTCGACCTGAAAGAGCATACAATCACACATCTGATAGGTACCGTAATCATCACATCATGTATATATTTAGAATTTCACGCCTATTATGGCGATCACGAAAACTCCGCCAACTATATAAGAAAAGAAATCAGTGAGTCTGAGTTAATATTACTAAAATTAGAATTTATAAAAAAATTCTCCTCATTGCAACATTTATACTTCAACTTTTTTTGTTCAGGGTAAACGCCACAAAACCGTCGAACATCACGAGAAACGCATTTTAAATTCTATGCTCGAAGAGTTTATTTTGTTCAAGGAAACTTCGAATCCGAATGTCGATGATTTCGATATCGAAATTTAAACTTTCGAACAGCTTTTTTGCCAATTTTACTTTGTTTACGCGTTTTTTAAATGCTCGATTAATCTTCGTCGTTCATGAATCGGTGCCTTATGTACAGAGTATTTTACGAAAAATTTTCTTGCATTCCTTTATATTTTATAGTTATTTTTCCAGTTTTCGAATGCTTTAAAAGAATACGAGTATTCATGCACTGTCTGGAGGTTATTGCAAGACTCTTCTGTTGTTTGTCGTGCGATGTGGTGGTCAGCATCTTCGTCTCTGTCGGTTCTTCTAGTCGTAGAGTTCACATGATCTTTATTGTGTAGCACAGTGTAATAGTCGCTCTACCAGATTTCACCCTTATTTAGCGAAATTCGATGCAGCGAAGTCTCATAACAGATTTTCAAAATAGCGAATTTTCAAAAAGGTTATCTTTAGAATGGAAAAATGGAGATTGGGCGGGGTTGACGTTTTGGCGCATGGCCTATTTGGTCCTCAATTTCGATCTCGTGGGTTGTCAGTTGTCACACATTTTGGGACGAAACACCAGATTTCTTACATTATGGGTTTATGGCATGTGCTCTGATTGTGGTTTGTTTATTATTAACATATCTACATGTAGGTATGCACGAACGGACCATTCCAAAATCACAAAAGAAATTATGTGAGAAAAACATTTTTTCGAAACGTTTGAGAAAAACAAAAACCAAAAATTATCATAAGGATTCCCCACTAAAGTTGTTTTGTAGGCAGCTTAACTGCATTTAAAAAAAATTAAATTGACAAAATATATAAAATAAAATGAAATAAACAAAAAAGATGAAATGAGTAAAATAATTAAGCAGTAAAAGCAAAACAAAAAACGAATGAAAGACATGGGAAGTAAAACAATGTAGTAAAAAGTAGGTAAAAAAATAGAACAGAAGTACACCACCTGAAAAAATTATACAAAAGTAGCACAAAATAATATTCAAAGAAATAAATCGATAAAAGAAATAAGAAGCATGCATGTGGATATGAATAAACAACCAGAATAAAAAGCTGTAATGTCATGAAAACACATGTGTGACAACCGGCACCCACCAGATCGAAAAGCAGGACCAAATGATTCGACACGTCACCGTTTTGAGAATCGCTGCATTGAGACTTCGCTGAATTGAGATTCGCTGTTCTGAGAATCACTGTGGTGTGTTTTGCCGAATAGGGGTGAAACCACCGCAACTGCCCCACAGAAGCATGTGAAATTTATACGGCCAGATGCAACTGAAAATAGACTCTCAACCAGCAAAAACGGTTTTAATATACCCAACAGTCACGTGCCGATCAAATCAGCATTGTCACGTGATTCTCTTCATGTAGATCATAGGTGGCGCGATAGCAGCAACCTATAATACTTGGCCCCCAAATTTCATGTCCCCCCCATCCTATAGCCAAAACGGTAAGAGCTAGAACCTTTGAGTTTTTTTCATAATTTCGGGCATAGGGGCAAACTATGGGGTGCCTTTGTCATTTCGCATGGTGCTCGGGGGGCCCCAAAAACATGCAAAAAACGTACTTTTTAAGGGCTCCCAGTTCCACCATGCTCCACAATGGGTGTGGCATATCCAAGCTTCGTACTTCGGCCTAAGCATCTTGGGGATGCAATCTCGAATGCGATTTTTTTTAAATATGGCCTCCATTCAATTATATGGTTGTCCAAAGTAACGGGAAACGCCAAATCCCCCAATTTTGTTATTAATATTTACGGCTTCAAAAAAATAATTTTTTTCAGTTTCAATTGAACCGGGAGCCTTATTGGGGTTTTTGGACTGTAAGCGTTTTTGACTATTGGGAATTTGATGGATGCGGTCACTTTATACCGAAATTATTCCGGGTGTAAACAAGTGTATTTCCATAATTTTTCAGTGAAGGGGTTTTCGACCACGGGGAATTCAATGGATGCCTCACTTTACACAAAAAAAATTATTCCGAGCGTAAACAAGCGTATTTTCGGGACTTTTTGGTGGAAGGTGTCTTCGACCACGGGGAATTTGATGAATGCGATCACTTTACACAAAAAGATTATCCCGGGTGTAAACAAGCGTATTTCCGTAATTTTTTTGGAGGGGATTTTCGACCACGGGGAATAATTGAGAGAATGTGATCACTTTACACAAAACATTATCCCGGATGGTAACAAGCGTATTTTCGTGATTTTTTGGTGGAAGGAGTTTTCGGCTGTGGGGAATTCAATGGATTCACTTTACACAGAAAGCTATTCACTCTACACAATTCACTTTACACAGAAAGCTATGTGGGGTGTAAACAAATATATTTTCGTGATTTGTTTGTGGAAGGGTTTTCAACTGCGGGGAATTCAATGGATGCGTCACTTTACACAAAAAAATTATCTCGGATGTAACCAAGCCTATTTTCGTGATTTTTTTGTGCAAGGGGTTTTCGACCACGGGGAATTTAATGAGTGTGATCAAAGAAATGTGATCTTCACACACAAAATTATATTCAGTGTAGACGAATGTATTTCTGCGGTTTTTGAGGAAAGATGTTTCTGACCATAGGGAATTCAATGGACGCAGTCAATTCACACAAAAAATATTCATTTCTGTAAACAAAGGTATTTCTGCGATTTTTTGGTTGAGGGATTCTAGACCATGGGGAATTCAATACATATGGTCACTTTTCAATCTGTTTACAACGTGTTTTTTGTACTATGAGGTTTACACGTCTTTACTTTTACCGAAAGTGAGAATTCTTAGCTTGAAGATTCTTTTTTATTGTTTTTCTGACGAGAAGATGACCAAATTTAAAATTTTAATGTGCTTCTTTAGAGGTTTTCATGCACGGTTGTGGCCCACTAAAAAGAGGTGAACTAGTTTATTAGGAAATGCCCCGATGGGGCAGAAAAAAGAAGAATATACTTGCTTCAATAGTTGCCATGCTCTAGAAAAAGAAGTAGACCAGATTTTTGAGAACTTGGGTTAAAGTTGGAAAAAATTCACTTTCATTATATTGGATTTTCATTTTTTCGTAAAAAAATTTCCATGTCTGTGAAAAAGTATATTCTGCAGCTGAGTGCATCAGCACATTTTTCAACCAAACATGTGCATCCCTGAAATTTTTAGGAGGATAGAGGGGTGGGCCTTGGTTTTTTGGCGTTTTTTGAGGCAAAAAAATCAAAAAAAGTTGAGCAAAAAATTTTTTCTCATAACAAATTTTCTACTTCCAAAACCTTTGGGGTAGTTTTTACCCTCATGTCCCCCTCACACATGTGTGCTTCCAACTGCGTTAAACTTTTTTAGTGAATTTGGTGTCAACAAAAGGAATCAACTGGGGGAAAGTGGCACATAAAATCCCACTCGGCTTTTTTAGAAAAAAAGCTACAGCACAGTCTTCTCATAACTAATTCGACTGTGCAAGATACCTTGCTTTCAAAAGTCCTGCTTTCAAAAAAGTCGTACTGTTGCCGTGGGAGTGAGAGTTTAGTGGGAGGAAACCTGGGTATGGGATTTGGTGCACACCCCTAATATAAGCATGGTTGAATCAGGAGTGTTGTTGTATGCTTTACCCTTTTTTCCCATTTGCAGATTGGTGCCCAATGACTGTCACTAAAGGGGTCTGAGCTCGAGCACAAGGAAATTTCAAACAGAAAGGCGACTCGGTTTGATCTCAAGTTTGAAATGTCATCAGGATTATAACGAGCTCAATGTCGAGATTATCCCCAGCTCGAGCTGTCGGGTTGTACTAACATTTTCACACAATTTTCTTATCTCTGAAGCAAATAAATATAAAAGTTTCTGCTATTCCCAAATTCGAACTTAAACCTCAGTATTAGTTGATTCTGAAGTAGGTGTTGTATGTGCACTGGAAGAGAATAATTTGGACATTGCGATTGGCTCAAACTCAGGATCATCAATTTAATCGCAATGTTGAGATTATTGTCATGTTGGGTTAGTGCAATCAACCCCAAGTTTCTTCATAGTTCTGAAAATGACTATAATATGCCTCCCTCACTATTTTTCAGCTGGTGTGAGAAGCAGGAGTTTTGAATTGATCGGGAGTTAGTGCTCTTGGTTTGTGAGAGTGCTCTAAATCGATCGATAATTAAGAAACCTACAGTAAACAACAACTCTCCCCCATTCGCACACACAACAGGCAAACCTACGTTATCCGATCCTACTGTAGACACTGCGTCAAGATTTTCGCCTTACGTCATGCAACTCTTTCTACGACTACGCCTACTTAGATTATGATCTAATATTATGTTACTTTATGACGTCAATGCCTAGTTTTTATGTTAGTTTTTATGTCTTTTTATTTATATAAATATGCTTGTTTTGTATGTTAAAATTACTTCATCTCTTTCCTAATAAATTTGGCTTACCTGCTTTTCTTCTCTGCTCCCAATTTCGTCGTAGGGTCGCTGGTAAAACGTCGTCTTTTCCGTCCGGCTTTTGCGACCTTTGGAACCTGGAAAGAAACATAATTTCGTTGCGAGACTACGATTTCCCTTTTTAACTCACCTTGGCGTTTTTCTTGATCGTTGCCACTGTCGTTTGCCCCTTGACGTTTTCGCTTTTCGTTGACGATTCTGAAGAAGAAAGAATAATTCAAGAACGTTTTAGCATTTAGTCCGATCTGCAGGTTATTCAGCTACAGTAACCTGTATTTTCTATTGACCCAAACATTGATAAACCTTACAAGTGGCGATTTGTGGCAGGACGTCGGCTTCAATCTTCGGATTCGATTTGATCTTGAAGAAGCCTGAAAATAAAGAAGAAATAAAGAAGTACGAAGGTTGACGATTTTTGGCAACTTACTCGACGTTTTTTTTTGAACTCGATGTTGATGTTTTTTTGAACTCGACGATTTTTGCTTGAACGTCTGAAGAAGAGAATTTAGAAGAAGATTTACGAATTTTGTCAAATCAAGAAGATTACGTTTCAGTTGAAAATAGAGAAGTAATGGCACGACAAGAAAATTGTTTTCAGCTTAGGAATAATGCGAGAAATTCTCAGACTCAATCGAATGGTCCCCAAGAGCCCAACAGGATGGGAGGTCGCCCAACTAGCATGCTAAATACCAACTCTAATCGCGGCCGCTCATCAGGAAGGTCCTCAGATGGAACCGTTTCTTGTTTTAAGTGTGGTAGAAGTGGCCATTATTCTTCTACTTGCCCCATGCTCGAACGAAATCAAGATTCCAGATTTTCGAGTTCCCCGCATAGCACATGGCGTGAGGGACCGCCCCGAGTACAGATGCCAGCCCGAGGCGTTTCGAACCCTAGGAGTCCAGGAGATGCCCTTTCTGGAACCCGAGGAGTCGATGGTCAGCTTTGTCTTGCCGAGGCTAATGGGCCCATCGTGTTAGAATTTAATTCTGACACCATCGCAGAACAGTCCGATCCCTGGAATTGCGATGATTTCGATCTGTATGGAAATTCCAATGTGAGGCCTCAGGCACATGTTTTTATGGCCCGATATAATGAACTATATTTTGGAACCGGACACTCCACATTGGTGAGTAGTGGGACAGGATCTGAAGAAATTAGCGATAATCCCACTATTGCCTCCCACGGGTATACTGGCAATTATTTAGATATTGAAGACCCAGAACATTTAGAAGATAGTCATTTAGAAAGTGGTTCAGACAGAACCTCTGATTTTGATGAAACATCTGATTTCGACCATTACGAAGAGAGACGATGTCGTCCACGTTTTGAAAATTCTGGGCAGGCCGAATCAGCTAATGTTTTCATGAATACGGCTCAGACTGGAGGTCATAATTCCCACCGTCCCTCTGGAAGCCGCCCCGTGAGTGAAGTTTATTTTATTTTGAATGGGCCCGCTGCAGCTAGTATTTGTAATTTATGTAATATTTCGAATTGTATGCATATGCAAGGATTTGGAAGTCAGTCACGACGAGGAGTGATCGCTAGACAAGGACCCTTGGAATTTACAACAGAAGGATGGACCAATGAGTCGGCATCATGGATCGCTTGGAGGCCCGAAGTCACCTCCCCAGAAGATCCCACGCGACATCAGTCAACTCAAACTGACTCAAGAATGGATCCAAGAAGGCCAGAAAATTCACACTTTCGATTCAGAGCAGAAGCAGATCAAAGAAGCAGGAATCGTACTAGAAGAAGAGTTCCTCAACACCATTTCCAACGAATTCTTAGAAATTTAATCTCACTTACCTCTCCTTATTTTTTGTTCGCCGCCGTATTGTTGCTTTCTTTTCTCTTCGGCTATTCGTTCGGCGACCCTATCTTCCAGTGTGGTGTTTTGCAAGGCTGTCGTACCTTGATGGTCCCGATAATAACGCGATATCAGTTTTCGCCACTGATCGTAGCTGAAAAACGTGAAATAAAATTGCACATTTGGTCCACGAAGGGACATTTGAATCAAATTATAGCCAGTCAATGCATTTTACGAAACCGAACTGTTTATACGAACGCAGAAGTTCTATTTCAAAAAGCAGAAGATGGAGAGAAACCTATCGTCCAAGCCAGTAGAAGTTTAACGAAAGTGGAAAGAAACTACGTAATCACGGAACAGGAAGCTTTGGCCATAGATCGGGCCGTGAGATATTTTTGTCACTATTTGTATCGGCAGCGCCTCACTGTTTCTACGAATCATTCAGTCCTACAAAGTATCTTTTCAAAACCAAACTCTTCTGGCTGTACAGCTAGATGGAGACTAGCATTGCAAGAATTTCAAGAACTCAACATTAAACATCGTGCGGGAAAAGTCAACAAAAACACAGACGTTTTTTCAAGAAACCCAACACATGAAGAAAACGGCAAGCAAGGCATAGAATTTCATATAAACGCGGCTACACGCTCACCAACTTGTAAAAATAGGCTGAATGACTCAATTTTCGATAGCACAGGAGCAGGTTCTGAAAAAACATCAACTATAGCAAGAACTAGACTAGATGAAATTCAAACTATATGCTCAAAAACGCCTGATAACCTCTTTCCAACTCAAGAAGACACGAATTTTGAAGAATCTCCAACTATAGAAAGAACTACTCTCAAGAAAACTCGAGCTATAGTTACAGAAAGAGAAGAAAACAGGTTCGACGCGAGCAAGATAGGAAATTTTCAGGCACGAAGAAGTGATCAATTTGGTGGTCCACTATTGGTTTATCCACAGTCTGATTACTTGCCTGAAGACTTTAAGCAAGTCAAGAAAATTGTCTCATTAGTGTCCCGATTTACGGTAAAAAACGAAATTCTATATTATTTGGGCGATGCAGACGAAAACGAATTGAAAATAGAAGTTCTAGTTTCGAAAAAAGAAGAAATTTTAGAAGCTTGCCACGATGACGTTTTTTCTGAACATTTTAGTTTTACGAAAACATAAGGAAGAATTCGCTTATGCTACCACAGGACTACAGTATACCGCGATGCACGAGAACACTATTTAAATTATATCATTTGCTCTATGGGAAAATAGGCATAAAAAGAAATTGCGCCGCTCCTATGCCTACACTAGTTGCAAGTCCGTTTGACAGAGTGGCTATGGATATTTTAAGTCCTCTGCCTATGAGCGAAAATAGAAACAAACACGTTATTGCGCTCAGAGAATACCTAAAGAAGAAGTATGCGACGGCAGCAGCTCTACCAGAAACTACGATAGAAAAAGTTGCAGAAATAATGCTACAATCTGGTGCGCCACTAACAGATGGAGAAATAAATTTCTTATCTGATCCAACGTCATGCCTTTGTGAATTATGCACAATAAGAAAAACAAACGCGAATTTCTACCATCCACAAACAAACAGACTAGTGGAAAGATTCAATAAAACGTTGGCCACAATTATCTCAATGAACATCAATGAAAAACAAAAGGACTGGGATTCCTATTTGCCCTACGCGAGTTTTGCATGTAATATGGCCACACAAAAGTTAATAAAGTGCTCACCATTTTTTCTTCTTTCTGGCCGCCGTCCAAATTCTTCCATTGACGTCACTCTTTGTTTTTCGCCGGCTTTTTGTCCAATCGATGTTGATCTCGGCGACGACGTCTGACGATTTTTGTCCAACGTCTGGCAATCTGCCAAAGAGAATGTAAAAATTATACAACATGCTCAGAAAATTGCATATGATGAAAAAGAACACGAAGGAGAACTCACAGAAGGAAAAGAAGTTTCTAAATATAGTCCAGTGATGAAGCCCGAATACCCACCTAAATTCACTTTTTCATGGATAGGATTTTACGTCATTATTCAAGGGAAACATTCGAAGGACTTATCGCGATTAAATGAAAATTCGAGTTGCCCGCACGAAGAAATGCATTCCGATGTATCAAGAAAGAAAAAGATGGATGTAAATTTGTCCATGACGCAAATTTTGACTGTATCATCGGAGCAATCTTCGAAACATTCGTTTGCATGATTCGTCCATGAGAAAAAAAAAGAAAAAAAAGAAAGAAAAAATGCCTAAATGTTTGTATAAAATGCCTAATATTTTTCTATATAAGTCATTAGGAAGAACTATTGCTCCTCCAAACGTGCGTTCTTTTTAATATTTTTATACGGCTAAAATTTTTTTATTCGGTTAACTATTTCCTTTTATATTTCTTTCATTATTTTTTCGGGTAAATTATTATTTTGTGTACTCATTTATACCCTGTCCTTAATTTATTTTTTTACCTAAAGACATGGCTTTTGCGAAAATCCCGCCCATAATAGCCGCCGATTGCTGGTGCCTTTGCCAAATTTCGCCCCTTTAATCAAGCACGAGGCCATTGTTACCTTTGGCCAAGAACTTGGGCGACTACCATTGAATGGCCGTTACGCTGTGTGCACAAATATCGAAGAAAGTCAATCCATGTGCGACTTTCTGGCCAGCGACCCGCGTCACCCTGGCCTTTATGGGCTCGACGCCGAATTCATGAACTACCATATGGATTGGGTCGACTGGGAGAAGAAAGAGGCTGGCCCGCTCGCGAATTTGGCCAAAACAAAACTTGATATCGCTTTGCACGGCCAGGGATACTCGAAAGGACCCTTTGCCGTCATCGTTCAAGTTTGTCGCGCCGACGGCCACACCATCGTCTTTGATCTTTTGGAGATGGGAATCGTTCCCACCTCCTTGATCAACCTTTTGAAAAACGCTTGCGGCATTGTCGGCTTCGCGTCCAATTGCGACCTGACCGCTCTGGCCAATGTTGATATACGGTTCGCGGACATTAAAATACGGGCCGACACTAGTCAAATACAACGATTTCTGAAAAGTAATCGTAGTATTGACTACGTTCGCGAGAGGAACCCCGACTTATACCAGCGTTTAGTCGAGGGGATGGCCGATTTTTATCGTGCAGGAAACAGCCTGGCGGCCGTAGCCCAACATTTTTTGGGTGTCCATCTCAATAAAGGCTTCCAAGGTAAGGAATTGGCATGGGCCAAGCGTCCCTTGCCCTCCGACGCCCTGGAATATGCGGCCTTGGACGCCATCGCCCATTTTGACGTTTATTATAGCCTAAACGAATTCTACCCCCTCTTTGATGAAATTAGAACCTTGACGTCGAAGGAGCGAATAATGACATCGAAACGAGCGTCAAAAGGCGAACCATTATCGCTCGCCATTCTTGATTTTTCCCTCCGAGAAGTAAAATTAAGATCTATAGTTTTAGATAGGTTAGGTAAAGATCCCGTACCACGAAATTCGACCAGCAAAAGTTCAACTGAAGACGAAGAAGAAAGAGAAAAATCCGAAGAAGAGGCCGAAATTTCAGGAAACGATCTATTTGTTTCCCTGAAATCAGAAGAACAAAAAGAAACAGTTTTCTACACCCTGAAAATAATCTTAAAAGAAGGTGTTAAATACACTTTTAGCTTGATAAATAGGAAGGATAAACAAAGTGGTGTAAAGAATCCACCTAATCTTTTACAGGGAAAATCGTTACCGACGCCTTCAACCGAATCGATCAAAAGAACAAGGGAAGAAAAATCGTCGGTCAAATCGTCGAAGTCACCACGGAAAAAGTCGAAAGTGGGCGCCAAATTTAATTCCACCCAGGCCAGTAGTAGCTGCCGAGTAATCGAAGAAAACCGAACCCCTGTCGAAATAGCGTTTGGAACGCCGACTGTTTTCAAATCGAAACCACCACCACCGGATTGCCATTTTTCGGCTTTTAACTATTTCCGCCGATGCTTCGATACACCTGCCAATAACCGTGAAGCGATCGATTCAAGGGCACAGGCAGAACGGGAGGCCTATCGCCATTTGGACGATAATTTAGCCGCCTTTATCATTTGCTTCATGCCCCCCTATCACTCGGAAATGTCGCCCGCTGCCAGAGAATTCGCCGACCTCCGCAGCGTCTATTTAAGAAATCAACTGCGACGGGACCCCCGGCTGCTCCCCGAACAAATTGAAGCCCTAGTGGCTAAATTTTCTAATATTCTTACCGAATATTACACCAGCCACGTTGTTCGACCCGCAGCCGACCGTCGAACACCGCTCGTAACTCGCTATCCTCGAATTTCGCCGTTGTAAATATTCTGGTCGCTAATTTTGTCCATTATTTTTGTCCAATTAATCGTCGCCGTCGCCGTCAATAGCTTTCATCGTCCAATATTTTCGTCGTTCGTTTTAATTCGTCATTTTGTCGTAACTTATCGCCATCCCCTTGTTTATCGATTCGCCGCCCAGCTCGGTGAAACTTTGACGATTCTCCGTTGTACATTTGTTTTGTATATGAAAAGAAAAAAACCACCGAAAAACCATTTTAATTTTTAATTCTTCATAAATTTGTACAATTTAAATTCATGTGAAGCAGGAAAATCATAAAACAGAACAGGAAAAATGATAAAGAAAAAATGGAGCGCAAAATTGGAAAAAATGGAAGACAAAAAAAAAAGAACGAAGAAAATTATAAAGAAGAAATTTGAGGGTTGGAGGGAAAAAACGCGAGAAGAAATTTGTTTACCGATATAAAAACACTTACCCTCAATTGCGCCAGCGATTTTGTCATCGGTTCGCCGCCTCTTCGCCGCCTGAACTTGTCAAAACGAGGCTGGGGGCAGCCTTTCGCCAGCGCCGGAAGAATGTGAGAGCGCTCTAAATCGATTGATAATTAAGAAACCTACAGTAAACAACGACTCTCCCCCATTCGCACACACAACAGGCAAACCTACGTTATCCGATCCTACTGTAGACACTGCGTCAAGATTTTCGCCTTACGTCATGCAACTCTTTCTATGACTACGCCTACTTAGATTATGATCTAATATTATGTTACTTTATGACGTCAATGCCTAGTTTTTATGTTAGTTTTTATGTCTTTTTATTTATATAAATATGCTTGTTTTGTATGTTAAAATTACTTCATCTCTTTCCTAATAAATTTGGCTTACCTGCTTTTTTTCTCTGCTCCCAATTTCGTCATAGGGTCGCTGGTAAAACGTTGTCTTTTCCGTCCGGCTTTTGCGGTCATTTGCCTCTTGACGTTTTCGCTTTTCGTTGACGATTCTGAAGAAGAAAGAATAATTCAAGAACATTTTAGCATTTAGTCGGATCTGCAGGTTATTCAGCTACAGTAACCTGTATTTTCCATTGACCCAAACATTGATAAACCTTAGAGGTTTACCATTTCTTTACATTTGAAGTCATGTGCATGTAATTTTTATATAGAAATATGTTAATGCAGTTGATGCCAGGGGAACGACAAAATGCAAGATGCTGCAGAATATACTGTTTCACAGACACGGAAAATTTTTTTGAGAAAGAATGAAAATCCAATATAAAGAAAGTGAATTTTTTCCAGCTTTAACCCAAGTTCTCAAAAATCTGGTCCACTTCTTTTTCTAGGATGGCAACTATCAAAGCAAGTATATTCTTCTTTTTTCTGCCCCATCATGGCATTTTCTAATAAACTAGTGCTTTATTATTTTGATCGTTTTGTTATTTTTATTTTGTCTACATTTGGTTCATGCATTTGTTTCATCTACAGTACACCCGATTAGTGTGAGTTCCTCAAAGGGCAATCCTTGCTCACACCTATTTTAGTCGCATCACATGCTCTTGAATCTACAAATTGAGCATCACTCTAGCTGACGCAAGCGAATAGCTGAATGAATTTCTGCTAAAGATGTTCATATGTTTTGGACAGGCACCATGTCAGCCCCAATGCTAAATGTATTCAAACCGGGCAAGTGTCTATGTGCACAGAAGCCCTGCACTTCAAAGATACCTTTGCCGGCATTGGCCTGGGTATGGTGAACTCTGCCCCAGTCTCACTGTAGATGCTCGAGTGCTTATAATTGCGTGTTGCACTGTGTTATCATCGACCTTTGAACCTTGTCATTCTCCCTTCATCTTTAGCCTTTTGTGCTCATCTTATATTCTCGTTTCAGTTTAGTTCCTCTCCTTATCAGCGTCCATATGGGGTTAATTTATTGCCCTTCGCGTCATGCAATTTATTTGCATATTTTGTACCATCGTCCCTGCACTGGCCCATATTACTGTCAATTAATTGCCCGTCGGTTATTTGGTTGAACAAATCGTACATTGGTCCTTGGTAAAGCCACACACTTGGCTGATCCCCATTTGAGTAGTAAGGCCGGACGGTATAGGGGGGTATGGTTAAGCATATCCCTATCTTTTGTGTACCCCCCTGTAATTTGTCACTTTTGGTCGATTTATAGGGAGGTATGGTAAACATATATGGCCGATTTTTTGTCGATTTATATGGGGGTATGATTAAGCATACAGGTTCTAGAGTTACCATAATAGTGGAATTACGGTAATGGTGGAATTATGGTAATAGTCGTATTACTGTAGGTGGAAAAAGAAAATTGATGATGAGCAGAAAATGAAAAACGAAAATATATGTGGAACAAAAAATGGACATACAGTATGCATGTACGGCACAAAAAGTAAGGCAAAAAATCGATCTGAAAAAAATTGGAAAGACAGTGCCCGTGTAGTGCACAAAGGAGAGAAAGGTAAGGTAAAAAAAACACCAAAAATGGATCTGGAAAAAGTGGACGTACAGTGCATATAGTGTACAAAAGAAAAAAGGTAAGGTAACAAAACCAAAATCAATTTGGGAAAAGTGAACAAGGGAAAAGAGCACACCTAGAGGGCATAGAGAAAGAACATGCAGAAAAGATTATACATAGATCTGAAAGAGATGGTGTAGTGGACAAAGGAAAAAGAGCATGCCTAGTGGAAATAAAGAAAAGACCTACAGGAAAAAATGTTATTGATCTAAGAAGAGAACATTAGACAGCAGTGAAGAAAGCACCTGTGCTTGATAAAGGAAAAATGCTACTGAATGACTTTTCAAAAATCTAATGTGTTGTTTGCTTATATTACAAAATAATCTTATCTAACCCATGACCCCGGACTACTGTAAGCTGTCTAGAAAAAAGAAAAAGACCTGAGAAGGTAATGTATGAAAAACAAAAATGGATCTAAAGTGAACACGTAGTGGATAAAGAAAAAATAGCATATGTAGTGGACAAAATAAAATGACGCCCGTAAAATTATTGTCATTTCATGGAGAACATGTATTGGCCAGTATCAAAAATAATGAGTAATCTGAAAACGGATAGTACCAGCAACAAATAAAGCTGTAAATGTTTTTTATTACAAAAAAATGAGAATGTACATGAGCTCAGTTAAATACTATAATCGGTAAAAGTTTCACAATTTTTGTCAATCATTACGAGAGAGTCAAATTCTGCATATATAATTGCTTCTATTCCACCCTCAGGTATATCTTCTCCAAAGTTCATTTGCAAACTGGTTGTTCCTTCGTATATAAGTTCCCAAAAATTACCATCCATACCGCAGGGAGTCAAATCAAAAACAAAAATTGCACTATGAGTCAAAATCATTTTGAGTAATTACATTGCCTTTATTATCTGTACCAATCCCTATGCCTTCAAATAATTGAATGAAAGTACACAAATATTTGTTTTCTTTAAAATGCATCATATAAGGAGTAGTAGGTAAAGTTGTGGTACCACTAGCTATTTTAATCTCAATTAATCCAAAATGTTTAAAATTAAAGGGGCTTTGATAATAATCACCCCTAGCAGCAGCACCATCAATGAGTGCGACAAAGAGTCGACGAGGCAATGCTCCTGTGAACAACGAGTTTAGAGGTGCCAATCAATGACTAACTGTAATGTATAGACTTATAACATGACATCGACAAATAGGGTATTTTGCAGCCATATTTTGTAACATAGATTCAATAGCTAGATTGATATATCTACAACTTCTACTTTTTTAATAAATAAAGACATGCTTTTAACTTCGATTTTGTATGCCTCTGTGTCAGTAGATATAAATTTCTGCAAACAAAAATCATCTCCATGTCTGTATAAATCAATTTTCAAGGTACATTGATTCAGTAGAAAGCGTTCTTGCATAAATAGATCAGCATGTATGGGGGCCATTAACTCAATGGCAGTACTGTTTTTGAACATTCGCACTCTTTCCAAAGCACCCTTGTTTTTCTTTATATCAAGAATATCATCACTTTCAAAAGCATAACCAGCAGCTGCAACATGCCTTGATTTAGCATCGTGACCATAGTTCAATTCTGTTTCCAAATAAGATCTGTAAGCGTATCTATCTCCACTAAAATTTTAAACTGTAAAAAATATGTGCACATACATATAGTTATCATAAAACTTACCTGTCAGATATTAATTTTCCATTTGGGTAAATTTTGATCTGTTTAAAAAATGTTTTACCAATCAGATTGATTGGTGCTACAACATTTCCAGTAGGGTTATTGTTGACATCCGATGTTAAAATGCAAGCACCACCATTAGCTTTCGTAATTCGAATAGTAAAATATATAAAATTTTTTGATAAATCTAGCATATATGAATCTGGTGAAACAACAAACTCGTACCATCCCTCATTAGTACGAGAATTCTGGAGTTGTATTTCAGACCAAAAACTTCTACGAATAGCTACTTAAGTTGGAGGTATGGTAAATAAATCTAATTCCATTTTACTACTAGGAGATGATGCAGCATCAATAAATTTACTCATTTCGAATAGATATCCTTAAAACTGACTATTCTACGTGGAGTCTTTTTTAAGAATGAGGAATGTTGTTTTAGCTGCTTATGCTTATGTTGCTTTATTCGACCATTATTCAACATTTTATTGCTCTTCAAATGTATCCTAGAAGTTACATGTTTGCGCTTTCCTAGATCTTTTCCTTTCTGAATACGATCACCTGTCTGGTGTAATAAATTGCTTGCTGCATTTCGCCCATGATCTGTAACACTTTCTTTAAAAGAACGTCCTTCTACCATATCATCTGCAATTGTAGAACCTGCAGCAAGTGCATGTTTTCCTGCAGACTTCAACAAGGGCATAGCTAGTCGCCATAAACTCTTGAAAAAATTACCCAATCCAGCTCCCTGGTGTCTATAATAAAATGGGTATGCTGCTCTAAAACCTTCCAATACACCACCACCTAATTGAAATTGACTATCTTGTATGCTCTGTTGATAAATCTTGACCCAGTAATCAACAGTTTTGGGAATATATACTGTATGCATATTTTGCTTTGCAGATAAAAATTAAATAAATAAATAAATTAAGAGCATTTGTGAAAATTCAACCTGACGACAACGTGTCCAAAAGCAAATGAATGAATGATTGTGATAAATTCAATAGTATCATAAGAATGAAGGAGTACATCGCCTGAAATTTAATTTAACTATAACATTCCCAAATTGGAATGGTATAAACTCATTCATACTGTTTTTTTATATTAATTTCGAGTACCATAATTTCTTTCAATTGAATGGGTATATGGTGAGGTGTTTCATATAATCCGCTTACTATATCCTTGTATTTTCCCTGCACATTCACTATACGTAAACACCAAAATTGTGTAACTTTTTACATCCCATAAGTAAACCAACTTCACGATGTAAATGATTGCACGCTTTAGCTATGTCTTTGAAAAAATTTTGGCTTCAGGTGAGAAACGAGTCCAAAACAAATCAGCCATCTTGCGTTTCTGTTTGTTGGTTAGTATTTTACCTCAAATAAAAAAAATATTATAGATTAATAACTAGGTGAATAAATAGATATAAATTTTTTACCTTTTACTTTACTTTGCACGATTCTGACAAAAACTTCAAATGCGGTGGACATTGTAATTGACACAAAACAAACAAACAAACAAATTATAGAAAAACGACCAACCTCTTCCAAAATTTCAACTAAACTGATGTACTGTCAAATATTTTTTTCTGACTACGTAATAAATCTACAGTATCACTATATCCTAATCTAGTTCCCTTGATGTACAGGTTTTGGAATTTACTGGTATGGCTACAGCAAGAAAATACAGTAGGATTGAAAATATATATTTTGAAACATGCTCGTAATTGCATAAATTGACCATCATTCTGAGGACATTATAAAATTTTTTCTACAAAATGTAGTAAGGGTGTTATATGCAATTTATAATTTTCCCATAATAATCCCCAATCTGTACCATTATTTGTATTTGGTATCATAAAATCTGTAACATTTACTGTTTCTCCATTTTCATAAATTTGAAATGGATATTGTAACCATACAATAAAACCAGATATAAAAAGAATTACGGTAAGACTATTAAGAAAAGTGTATTTACTGTATAACATATCATTAAATAATAAGATCTGACTAACTTGTAAAAAGTTTTCTGTAAAAATGACAAATCATTTAGGTGTATATAAAATCATATGATTATTTTTAGGAAATATATTAGATCTAAGTCGATATTTTTCAGGACATGTCTGTGTAAGATCTATTAATAAATAGCCATATGGTATACTAGTAGCATCCTCGTACGCTTCTATAAAATAATTTGAAGTAGTTGGGAAAATCTGTTGATCCAGTGTGCGCACTTGTAATCTATCACCAGGGTTTTTTAAAAGGATCAAATATTGAGCATTTATTCTACTTGTACACATTCCATCAAAAAAGGCCTTTTGAACTATATGTATAATTGATAGATTCCAGTGTTTCAATCCTTTAGTAAAAAGTTGAGTTAAACGTTTATCGTTCTTCATCTCTTGCATCATATCATCCATAATTAATAGTTTAGGTGTATCTTTACTTTTTTGAAGTTCGTACAAGTCAGGTGAACCTTGAATGAATTCTACGTGAGAACATTTTTGAACTAATTCATCGTAAGCTTCTTGCCATTCAGAATAACACCAATAAATTTTCACAGGAGCAGGGTGAATCATTTCTTTAGCAAAAATTACAAGTTTTTCAACAAATTGTGTTTTTCCTGATTTTGTTGGAGCAGAAACTATGCAGTTAAATGGATGTTTCCATATATAAAACTCATCAAGATCTGACATCTTCCAAGAAAACCAACTACTTTTTTACTTGGACACTTTTTCAAAATGATTTTATTTCATTGAGACGCTATTTATAATTACCAAAATTTCAATACAGTAAAACAGGAATAGTTGGACAAAACAAAATACAGTGAAGCTAACTTCCATGAAACATTAAACATGCATCTTTTCCTTTTTCTACTACATATGCTTTTTTTCTTTACCCACGACATGTTCTCTTTAGATCCATTTTTGTTTTTCATACATTACCTTCTTAGGTCTTTTTCTTTTTTTCTAGACAGCTTACATTAGTCTGGGGTCATGGGTTAAATAAGATTATTTTGTAATATAAGCAAACAACAGGTTAGATTTTTGAAAAGTCATTCAGCAGCGTTTTTCCTTTATCAAGCACAGGTGCTTCTTTCACTGCTGGCAAAATGTTCTCTTCTTAGATCAATAACATTTTTCCTATAGGTCTTCTCTATATTTCCACTACTTTTTTCCTTTGTACACTATATGCACCATACGTCCACTTTTTCCAGATCCATTTTTGGTGTTTTTTTACCTTACCTTTCTCACCTTTGTGCACTACACAGGCACTGTCTTTTCAGTTTTTTCCAGATCGATTTTTTGCCTTACTATTTTTGCCGTACATGCATACTGTATGTCCATTTTTTTGTTCCACATATATTTTCATTTTCCATTTTTCATTCATCATCAATTTTCCTTTTCAACCTACAGTAATATTACTATTACCATAATACCACTATTACGGTAATCGAAAAATTATTGTAATTCCACTATTACGGTAACTCTATAACCTGTATGCTTAACCATACCCCTTATAAATTGACAAAAAATCGGCTGTATATGTTTACTATGCCCCCCTATAAATCGACCAAAAGTGACAAATTACAGGGGGTACACAAAAGATAGGGATATACTTAACCATACCCCCCTATATAGTCCAGCCTTACTACTCATTTGCATTAGCCAATTCTGCCACCTAGCTCAGCCGTCCTCTGGGACCCTCTTCTCCACCCAATTTTGCTGTAGCCATCTCCCCTGCTGGACTAGGTAAGTTCCAGGGCATATTAGTGCTTAGGGGCAGTTAAGGATATTCCCTCTTGAGTGGGTTCTCCTCCCTAGCCCTCACTCATTTATCAACAATACCCCCTCCCTGAGGTCGGGTCAAAAGGGATTTTTTGGTTTACAACCAGGGTATAACTGCCCAGGCCATCTCACTGCTGGCCTCGTCCATCATCCACACTGACTGGACTAATAATGATCACCCCTAATCTGGTGGCATTATCCTTGCCCTACAGTAGTAACCCCCAGGGCAGCACCACAGTACCAATAGTCATTTCTATAGCCAATACTCACCCCGTTAGGTTAAGAGTGGACAAAAGGGGGAGTCAACACCTCAGCATCAGGCCCATGGCCCCATTCCACAGGACATGTCTCTTCCATAGTTCACCTCTATGTGACACAATTTACTATAAAACGATGTGTGCATTTACTCTAAAGGCCCTGTCATACTTCGCCACGAGGTACCGTGCAGTACTGCATTGCGCTGCGCGGCACTGGTTGTCCTATTCATACTAACAAGGAGGGCCATGCGGTAGCTTGTCATACTTTGCTGTGCGGTACCACGCGGCACGGTACAGTGCTGCTTTTTTACTTTTGGATTTTGCTCTTCTCAAAAAATGTGTATTGCTCATCTCGACAAATGTGAAATATGAAAAATGCAGAAAAGATGAAAAATACGAAAAAAATCGAAAAATAGAAAGCGCAAAAGAAAAATAAAAATCAATCACTTCTGCATGGTGCAGATAGAAGCTTGCAAAAAGGCCAAGTCTAAAGATTCTGGGCTCTTGCTTCAATTTGCTTCTCATTCCAACGATTAATAGCTCTTAAACTGCTGAGAAATATCAATTTATATAAATTGATTTTGAAAAATTGAATATATACACACAATTATTCATTCACACATGTGCCATATACAGGATCCAGTTCTGATCTGGGTCCGGTCGGACCTGCTGTTTAGGACCCAGATTCAAAGTGGATCCATCCTTTCCCTAGTATTCCGGAAACCGGGACATCCAGGGAATAGGAATTAATGCATTTTTCGGGAAAATAGGAAATTTATTCGTTATTCGGGGAGTCGGGACCTATGGGGAATATGAACTTTTGGACAATCGGGATATTTGCGGAAAAGAGATGTTGGGGGAATGGAAATGTGCGAGTGCACAATGGAAATGTGCGAGTGCACTTGCTGTAGGAACATGTTTACACCTACTTTGCATATTCATAATTTTTACACATTAATGTCTTCATTGCAAATTGAATGATCAACTTCTTAGTAAATCTTCATTGAAAATTAAATAATCAATTTGGTAAAATAATTTGACAAATGTTAGAATTCACCATTCAAGTGAAAAATATGATTCCACTACATGTATAGATGTCACAGTATGGAACAATATGTTATAACAACAGTATGCTGCAACTTTAGAACACATAACTTGTTCGAAAATTTCAGTTCAGTTGAAACTTGATGGCGGTGCTGTGCGGCGCCGCAAAAATTATGAAAACCTATTCGTACTTCAAAGGTGGTACGGCGCAGTACCGCGTAGCGCCACTTTTTAGTATGAATAGAACAACCGGCGCTGCGCGGTGCACTACGACAGGGCCTTAAGGCATAGAACTTTTTCCTATTTGCTGTACTGTGATTCACTCTTTTAAGAATCACTGTTTTGAGAATCGCTGTTTTGAAACTCTGCTTCCTTGAGAATCTCTATATTGAGGTTTCGCTATAAGGAGAATCGCTGTTTTGAGATTTCGCCCTTTGGAGAACCGCTATTTTGAGTTTTGCTGTTGTGTGTTTTGCTGTATTGGGAACACACCCTATACTACAGCATGAACCTGTCCACAAGATATTTCATGCTTCATGAAGCCGTTATCACTTTTACTATAATATTAGAGGATTCCCGACCATTACTGACCTGTCCCGATGAAAATTGTGTACTACTATCTGAACCAAGTGATAAGGTCATATGTTGTGTACAGAAAGACATCATTATTTGTAAGATAAAGACATCTCTATAGGCGTGTCCCCAATTCAAAGAAACTTAAAATAGCGAGAATCAAAACAGTGTTTCTCAATACAGTGATTCTCAAAACAGCGAAGCCTCAAAACAGGGATTCTCAATACAGCGAAGTCTCAAAAGAGTGAATCTCAATACAGTAAATAGTAAAAACTTCTATGGGAGTAAACGCACACATCATTTTATAATAATAATGCAAATTAGGTATATTAAGGCACAACTTCTGAGAAATTCTACCTTCTGCTCTATTGAGCTATGATAAGTTGAAAATTAAATACATTTGAAAAAGATATACATTGAATAGCTTTACATGCTGAGTATCGTAACAGCATTCATTCCGCATAAAAATCAAAGTTCGCATAGCTACAGTACTCCAAAATTTTTCAGTCTGCACATGTGTATCCAAATATCACACATAATAAAAGACGTGACTCTGCTGCCAAATGTTCATTGCATGCAGAAGACCATGCTCTACACACAGGCATGAAAAACATTTTCTAATCATTTACTTCACACTTTTTATTCATTTTTAAATTGTCAAAGTGGAAGTCAAAATAAACCAAAAAAGGCCTTTGAGGCTTTTTTGGGCGCCTTCTCGTGCGATGCCGCAGAATTTTTTTCTTGATTTCTGTAGCCACAAATGTCTGACATATTTGTTGTGCAGGTCTTTTCTTAAGAGGTGTAAGAAAAGATAGAGTCTTCTGGTCAGAACTGACCTGTTAGAACTAATCCCTTGGCCAAGCCTCGGTAATAGTGCAACTGTCCAGTTCCCCAGACCTACAACAACAAAGATACTTTAACTTAAATGCAGGGTCTCACCAGAGAGCTCCGCAGTCTCCTAGATGAGACAAGGAATCCCCTCAGGGATAGACTTACTTGAGTATAACCCTCAAAGGGTTTCCCAAAGCTTGCTGACTGCAAGCTGGCACCTGGGCCTCTGGCCCTCCACCTTCGACGATCGAGAACAATATCTAAATAAATAACCAAATATATTAAACAATATATCCGATGAAATATGTAAAAAGAATGTGGATAAACCACAGTGAATATTATGCAAAAATAAGACGAAATGCTGGGAAATATATTTATGGATGCCAGCAAAAATAACAAGAGTATTATAAAAAGATGATTATAGTGAGCAATGATTTTCACTATCACTTTCGGTCTTTCTTTGGCACTCCATTTCTACGCAAAAATGTCTGCGCCACTGGTCGTCCATTTCGTCGATTTGCATGGCAATTTCCCCACACGATTTGCCATCAACAGGGTGCCCAACATCCCTCGCGCGTCGAGACCAACCTATGGGAGGTAAAAAAAACTTTCGGCTGGGTTAACCCAGCATTAAAAAAAATCAATCAAAAGAAAAAATCTACTACTCCGGCTGACTCCTGTTATTACAGTTTGTCTCACTCAGACTCTCCTTTCACAGTCTGTCCTAATCAGACTCCTGTGGTGGTCGTTGGACACAACAAATACCAAGGACTTCGCCGCAATGGCTGGCAAGTGACGCCCATTTTGACCTCGGCCTTGATGGAATAACCTCCCGTCCTAAGGAGTATAATGTTGACGTCTGCGCCGAATTTGGTCGATTTTGGGTTCGGTTGCTCGGTCTGCATGCTGTGGCAAATTGTTGGTTGTTGGTCTAACTGCATGCAAATCGTTGTCCCGCGTCTCTATTTTTTCTAAATTAAAATCAAAATACGAGATTATATTTTATTCAATACAACAAAGACGACGCGGGAATGTGGGGATATCACAAAATAAAAATGCACTGAAAATTCAGCATAAAATTGTGGCCAAAAATTTGAAAAATGTTTTTTATGGTTGCATTTTGCACTGGTTTGTCAAAAAGAAAACTTTTAGTTGGCCAGCAGCACCAAAAATTTAAATAATGTTTTTGGATTTTTTAATTTTGTGATTTTATTGGTGTTTTTGGATTTTATATTTTATGAAATTAGTAAAAATATATTTGCCAAAAGATGATTTTTGGGCCAAAATATGTGGGGCTAATTACTGCTGCTGCCTGCCGCCTCAGTAACCTCCTCGAGGTCTTCCTCGATAGTATCGCCTCTGGCCGGGTTGGCCTCGGGTCTGACCTCCATCCTGGCCTAGATTTTGGCCTTGTTGGCTTCTGCCGCGTCTACCAAGCGGCTGAAAGTTCGGATTGTAGAATAGCACATCTGGGTCTTGGCCTTGGTGTTGCCAGGTTCCTCGGCCTCTGAAGGGTCGCTGAGGGCGCCCTCTGAAGCCTCCTCTGGCTTGACCTCGGTCATACCCCGGTCTACCTCTGTATGGGGCCGGGTTTGAGAACATATTGTCTCTCCCCTGGTGCCTTTGTGTTGGACCACTGCTAGTGGAGCTGCTGCGTTGAGGTTTTTGAGTCTGGAAAGTTGAATTAAGAGATTTTGATAATGTTGATTTTGACCGAGAAAGCGGACTTTTATAAGAAGTGCTAGCAGCCTCACTATACGACCTCTGGCTGGTCACAGTAGACGATTGTTGTGTCATCGGCGGCTGTTTCTTAGCCGGAGGGAGTCTAGGCACTTTAAACTTACTTGGGCTCTTGGCAGCCGTTCGCTTATATTTATCGGCTTGCGATCTGTCATCGCCTGGTGCCTTCCTCTTAACACTCATCTGGTTTAACCTCTGCGAGCCCATAAAGATGTACTGATTAAAGGCTGCAATGTAGACCTCGTCTACGCGGTTTCCCTGGGCCTCAACGACCAGTTGTCTGTTCGCAAACGAACACGCCTGGGCATACCACCTACCAATTGCCGTCGGCGTGATCGGCGTGAAATCCAACTGTAAAAATATCATTAGGGTCACGTACCTAATGGCCGTAAAGACGTCTGAAGGGTCATTGTCCTGAAGCCATCTGGGAATAAGAATTGAAATGATCCATTCCCAAATTTCCTCGGGGACGCGTTCTCCGTCAAACATAAATCCACCCTGTATTTCGAATTGTTGGCGATAATTTTCATGAATCTCGGTCATGGCATCCTTGACCATTCTATAAATAATAAGCTGTTCTTGGCGGTCAAAGGCGAAATAATTGGCGACCTCTGGATTTTCGAATGAGATCGGCCCAATTAGGCACCTTTGTTCTCTCTGCCACTCCCAATAATCAATCAGAGTTTCAGCCAATTGACCAGTAGTGACAAACTGCTGTGGCTCCCTTTTGGGTTTTTTGACCACCACATTCAGTTTGACCTTCTTGATCAACTTTTCCTTCGATTCAAGATCGGGCTTTACCACTATGCTTCCCGCAGGTTTACTACTTTTTGCGGTATAGCTGGTGGGAACGGACTTGGATTTACCAGATGCCATACTAACCTCTCCACCGGTTTTTGATACCGTTCCCGTCTGAGAGTACGATGCAGTGGACACCGTTGTCCTATCCGATTTCGTCTGGCCTTTGGAGGTCTCCGTTCGCATTTGACTCTTGGCAGTCTCCGTCCTCGTTTGACTTCGAGTAGTCTCCGTTCTGGACTTTCGACTTGTCGAATATTCTGGGGTCGTGGTTTCCTCGACGGTGTCGTAAGTGTCATTTTCGGAACTGGTGGCGGTCGCTCCTTGTTGCTGCTGACCTTGAGCTGCAAGTCTGCCTGCTCTGGCCTTACCTAGCCTTTTCCTACGCCTTACCTTTTCTCTGGCCAAGTGTCGGATAAATTTTTCCGACATACCTTCAGCTCACATCTGCTGAACTTTCTCTGGGGAATATACTCCAGGGATTCCTTCCTCAGTTATTTTTCCCCTTTTCATCAGCTCTGTCGCTGCAATATCTGAATCTGAGCTGTCATCGGCTAAAGCCTGCTCCTTCAGCTTTCTTTGAAGTGCCCTCTGATGCAGGAATTCCTGCTGCGTCAGCCTTCTTTTCTCCTCAATTTTGGCCTGTAGGGCCTCATGCTTCGCTTGTTGATCATGATCCTTAGGATCTTTAGCTTTTACGGGTATCTCCTGGGATGCCTTTTGCATCTTTTCCAGTCTGACGTTGATTCCCGACATTTTAGTCACTGCTCCATCTATGTGAGTCTGGATCTTTTCCTCCTCAACAGCCTGTTTCTGAGTTTTGACCTCCATCACATCTTTATTCTCCGATGTCTGGCCCTCAGACTCCAGAATCTCACCTTCTTCTTCCTCTTCTTCAACATCCTCCTCTGAACTGGACTCAGAGTCTGAATTTCATATCTTCGGCAAAAGTTGTTTTACTTTAGCTGGCAAAACAGCTGGTGCCGGAGGTACAGTTTGCATGATGGTGACGACTTCCGGCTCAGGCTCGGCGGGCTGCTGTACCTGAGTTACCTGAGTCGGCTGTGCCACCGCTGGTTGCATTGGCGGCGGCATCACGACTACTACTGCAGCTGCTTGCATAGCATCAGTGTCCAAAGCTGGTTGTTTTGCTTTGACCACTGGCGCTGGCCCTTGCCGCTGGGTTTTAACTTGTCCCGACCCTCCCGCTCGCGCCATTTGGGAAATTGAGGGACTGTTTAATGGCACTTTAGATACCAACTCACCAGCTGGGGTATAAGTTAGCGTATACCCAGGCATTTCTGAAGCCATTGTTCTCTCCCGGAAGCTTTTGCTGACGAATTCCGGTCTGAGTTTGAGCGGGTTTCGTGGTGCGTAAGTTGTTGGGTAATTGGTCGGCTGTGCGTCTTCCGTCATCAGATACCACAATCCCGGTGTCAAAGTCTCAAAACCTACATAGTAAAAAGTTACATAATAGTAAGGATTCACCTTGTAAGCTTCGTCCTTTAATAACGATTTGTCGTCGCCGATTGGTAGGATTTCTTCAGCTTCTCTAGATCATAACGGGATGAATCCAAACTGATTTTGCCACACGTATACCCCTTTTTTGGATGGGAAATGAGGTTCCAACGGTGGTAACGTCCCTGCTAATTCTAAATAATAAGCCAGGCGGTCGCCTGACTTCCAGGACATGCGTTTTATAATCTCCTAGCCTTCTTTAGTATAACTATTCAAAAAGTTATAATTTAGCAGTGCGCTAGTTTCATAGTCGCACTCCGCTCTTGAATGAGGCCATGCCAAGTGATAGGCCAATGGCATGAACTTACAGATGACCTCTAACTCCGGAAAGTTTCGCTCATCCAACATGCCCGAAATTTTGGCCAAATTTGGCGTATAAAAATTCGTTTTATAGACCTGCCTATGACCTTCTATACCCACTGGGTAATGGTTATTAGCTGAAAACACTTCCTCTGGAATTTCATCCGGCTTCCCTGCCTGTTGCCAGTATAGCTTAGCATTTTCATACAGCATCAAAGAGATCTTACCGTCTAAATCCCAATAGGTTCCACCTGATATGAGATTTTCCAGGGTATCCTTTGCGATATTAACCCAGTCTGGTATTTGAACGTCCTGGATTTCGTCGGGATCGCTATCTTCCATGTACCCATCGTCCTTCATTGGTTTACTATCTCTCGGGAGCAATGGATAAAAACCACTTAGTAATTGAACTCCCTGAGGATGGACGGGGTTACACTCCGTAGGTGCGGTATAATAACCTGTGTTATTTCCCTGCATTTGTACTGCCCAATGGTTGTACATTTCACACTTCATCATATGGTACACCATATTAGGCTGTACCTGATCGGTTTCCAATACTGGGGAGCCTAGCCCCATTTCTCTATTTACGTTGCCTGGTATCATTAGATGTTGCTGATAAAAATGTAAGGCAACATTATTGATCTGTTTGGGATCAACCTTGTCATGGTCGAAAATCTGCATTTGCATCAGCAGTTGATCGGCCATGCCATAGTGAATCGTGGCAAACATAACCAATAATGAATGATATGCGTCTAGAGCTGCATACCTAAGCTCTTCCAGCAATATTCCTCTTTTGGCAAACTGATCACCATTGGCCTTGAGTGAAAAATCATACTGATAGGGGCCCACATCTATTAGATAAAATTCTGTGAACAGTCCCTTTAACCGAAAGGTTTTGGGACAAATACCTGTTTGAAAACACTTTTTCTCCAGGTTAACCCCTACCATGGTTAAGGCGAAATGGTCTAAATCAAAGTAACAACCTTTGGTCTTCCTAAGATATTCCCTTAAGGGGACAGTTTTGTCCCTGTCCTTATTATCCCGCCCTGAACCACATACGTTATAGATACTTATCAAGTCCTCCAGTACCGAATATCCGGCGAATAGCATGTCTGAATTGAGGAAGTTGTGGAGGCTTGTCCATTCCTTGAGCATCAAGGTCGTCGTATCCATAACGTAGGTTTTACCGTTGGTTAGCGCGAAGCTTACGTAATGGGCGAATTGTTTTCCCATCGGATTGTCGACCTCTCTCGTTTTGAACAAGGCAGCGACCTTATCCTGATGGACTTTTTCAACATCAAATCCACAAACTGGTTGTCCTCTGAAGATTGATACTTCTTGGATAAAGTGGAGTACTTGGCTGACTTTCTCAATGTCTACCATTCGAGGTTCCTTGGGATTAGCCGGCCAGTATCCAAAAGTGGCTTTGAACCACTGGTCCAGTTTGTGAATTCTCACGACCCTTTTGACGTTGTAATCTAAAGATTAAAGATACTATTAATTTATGTGGTTATTCCCCTTTTTTCAGCTTATTTTTCGGGTCTATACTACACCAGCACCACAACACCAAGGGGGTTAAGTTTTGCAGAAAATAAATTTAGTGCAGGGTTGTTAGGTGAGCCACTGATATACAAACATTGAGCTGGTAGGCAACTAACACCTTACCAAATCTTACCCTTGCTACCTCTATATGTTGGGGAGGGTAGACCTGATCCGATTGTCCACCACTTGATGGGACACCAATCTCTGACCAGCTGCTTGAGCGACCAACTACGCTCCATTTACGGCGCTGTATTTACAATTTTTTTTTATAGCGCTCGAGATTGATAATTTTTAATGATTTTGATATCAAAAAAGTGATATGATTTGATTTGAAAATGAATAATTTTTTGTAAATTTTGATGATAAAACTTTAAACAGGATGAACCCAAGGTTCTAGGTTTCCCTTGAATTGTCTAGCTCTCGGTGGTATCAGGTATATTTCCAAGTTTGGAAATTCCTTGATTGGCTTCGAGCTTCCGGTTCTCAGTACTCCCATTTTTTGTTCCCTCTAAGTTCTAACCTCGTCTGCCCTTTGGGGCACCAAGCTGGTCTTCCAGTGACTTCTGGGCATTACCTGCGATTTCCAAGAATATTTGATAAAATAAGTTCGAAACTTACCATCAATAAAGAAAAACCGGTTATCCTGCCGGTGCTGGGGTCTACCGAATTCAACGTGGCACTCTGTGTGCGACCACTCGCGTGTCGGAGCTTGTTGGCAGTTCCGCGCGCCCTTTCCCATTTCTTTTCTTTTCGAAATCTTTGTTTTCGAATAATAAATTTATAAATTTCTTTAAAAAATTTTGAATGCTGAAAAAGTTTAATCTAGCAGTTCTGCTAATTTCCTTTTTATCGCGGTTCGGGGAATGTTTTACTTCTTCCTTCTGATGGAGGTTTAGAATTCAGATAAGCGGGACAGCTATAATTTGATTTTGGAAAAATGAAAAATTTTGAAAATTAATTTTTTGGAAAAATGCCAAAATTATTTTGGGTTGACACTTTGGTCTAAAATTCCGAAGAATTTTTTCCAAAGTCTGAGATAAATATGAAAAAATTTACAAAATAATTACGGATTATATAAATGCAATAAATATTACAAAATAATACATATTTAATTTAAAATTAAGTACCTACACGTGCGAGATATATATATATAATTAAAAAAAAATCAGCACAAGATTGCGCATAGATTCGCCTTGAGCGAATTTCCAAATGATTTCATTTGGTTTGGCGCTCCAGCCCTAACTGTTTGCGCCATATTGGAAAGTGACGTGTTTTCGTCATGTGGCGCGTCCTGATTGGCTGGCGCTATTCGTGGCAAGACTCTAGTGGTCTCGTAACGAAAATGTTTCAACCTGCTGATTGAAACAGTTTGGCGATTTAGCGGGTTGTCCCAATGTACAATGGTGACAACATTGTCTGCTTCTCGCGAAATGTCTGTAATTATGAACGGACCAGACCATGGTAGTCCTAACTTTTTCTGCTTATCCACTTTGAGCAGAACCCAGTCCTTTTCTTTGAACCCATTCTGTTTGGACTTTTTATCGAAGTATTTCTTCCATTTTTCGGCAGCACTCTGGATATTTTTAGCTATATCCTCGTAAAGGTTGACTAAATGATTGGTCAACACAAATTTGTATGCCTCTGCATTGCTGTCCGGCATTACAATATCACATGCTTTCGATAAGTTTAACCCGAAAGTTGCCTGGTGACCTCTAAGCAATGAAAATGGGGATTGCCCTGTAGCTGCATGTGGTGTGGCATTGTAAGCAAACACCAGGGCTCTCAAGTATCTTGGCCAATTATCTTTTTCCTCAATGGCCACCTTTCTGAGCTGTTTTATGAGTGTCTGATTGAATCTCTTCACCATGCCATTAGCTTGTGGATGGTAGGCTGTTGTATAAATTTTCTGACACTCTAGTAACTTGCAGATCTCTTTCATTAGATCTGAGGTAAAACAACCTCCTCTATCACTGAGTAATTTCCGTGGAGTCTTGTGTCTGAATACAATTGATTGTAGAAATGTATCTACAATGGTGCTAGCTGACTGATCCGGGATCAGTTCAGCTTCAACCCACTTTGTAAAATAGTCCTGGAAGACTATGACATATGGTCTCTTCTCACTAAGTGGAGAAATACTCACGATATCCACTGATACTATATCAAAGGGACCTTGTGGAATAATAGGTATCAGTGGAAGAATTTCCATGTTACCCTGATTAGCCATTTGACATACTGGACAAAACTTTATCCAGTGCCTGACATCCTTTTCAATTCCAGGCCACCAGAACCGTTTCTTAATCATAGCAAGGGTCCTCTTGAACCCCTGATGAGTCATCATTACGGCACCGTGGTACTGGTGCAAAGTATTGTCCCTTAGGCAGGATGGGATGACCACTTGATCATCCAATCCCTGTCCGGCTTCGCCGTATAACCTTTCATTCTGGATATAAAATCCACTGTGATACTTGGTTGTCCCATTTGGACCCAATCTATCAAAGTATCGTTGTAGTACCTCATCTTTTCTCTGCAAGAGGGCCATGAGATCATCCCTAATTAGCCCTTTTGGCAACTCATTTTCTTTGGGGTCTGCCAAAGTAAATTCAGGTTCTTTTTCTGGGTATAACCACGTAACTTTCCTTACCTTTGTCCTGGTTTCCCCTACTTACCTTTTCTTTGCCCTTATTGCCATCAGGCTGGACCTGAGCCTGATTATCTTTTTCCGCTTCTTTCGCCATGCTCCTTGTAGTTATGGCATTTACCAAGTCTGCAGGTGAGATTGATTCTGGATCACCCTCAGAATCTTCTGGATATATTTGGGTGAATCTCAGACTTATATCAGTCCCCTGATTTTTCTTACCTTTTGGCTCTGGAAATAATGGAGTACCATCTTCAGGATTCCGATCTCTCAGAATTCTGAATCTCTTTACCAAATTCAGATGCTTTTTCTCAATAAGCTGCACTTCCAGATCTTTCAGATTTCCAGACTCTCATTTATCCTCTGAGAACATGTGTTCCCATTTTGGCGGTATTTTTTCCGCTTGATCATCTGGTTCATCCATCCTAGACAAAAAGTCTGCCATGGCATTTTGTTTTCCAGGCACATACTCTAGTTTATGGTTGAACTGAGAGATGAACAAGTACCATCTCTTTAATTTACCATTGGTCATAGCGTTGACCTTCATAGACAACAATGGTTTGTGGTCAGTTCTTATGATCACTTTATGACCTACTAAGTAGTGCTTGTATAACTTTAAGCCATACACTATTGCCAAGCGCTCCCTTTCCGTGGCTGACCACTTCTTCTCGTCCGCCTTTAAAATTCTGCTATTGTAAGCAATTACCCAGCGGTCCGACTTGGTCTCCTGGTAAAGGACTGCTCCTAGTGCCGTTCCGCTGGCATCTGTCTGAAGGACAAAGTCCGCAGACCTGCCCAAAACCAGATACCTTAGAAATGGCACTGATAATAGTGCTTCTTTTAGGCTCCTAAAAGCCTGATGGTGAACGTCCATGATTTCCCAAACACTGTTCTTCCCGGTTGATTTATACAATGGTTCTGCGTGTTTAGCCAAACCCAGTATGAACTTTTTACACCACTGCAACATTCCTAAAAACCTTTGCAGTTTACATTAAGACTCTGGGAATGGGAAATCATTAATAGCTTTGACCTTCTTCGGATCTGGGGAAACTCCATCTGAATTTAAGATATGTCCTAAAAAATGAACTCTCTCTGGCAGAAATTCACACTTCTCTGGTTTCAAGGTCAAATGAGTCTCTCTTAGAGCTTGCAGGACTAGCTCTAAATTAACTAAGTGTTCCTCAAGTGTATTTGAGAACACAATAATATCGTCTATATACACTAGACAGATTTTCCATACATATGGATGCAAAACTCTTTCCATCATGCGCTGGAACTCTGCTGGCGCATTTTTTAGGCCAAAGGGCATGACTTTAAATTGATAAAGCCCTTCTTGGCATATGAAAGCAGTTTTTTCTTTGCTTTCTTCATCCATTGGCACTTGCCAATATCGAGATTTGAGATCTAGGGTTGTATAAAACTTGGCTTTACCTAAACAGTCTAGATAGTCATCCATTCTAGGAATGGGATACTTATCATCCTTGGTAATGTCATTTATACCCCTAAAGTCCACTACTGGTCGCTTGGTACCATCCTTTTTACCTACTAGAAATAACGGAGCTGCCCAAGGCGACTTTGATGGTTCAATTACACCCTTTTTGAGCATATCTTGGACATGCTCAAGAACATGTGGCCGTAAATTTATTGCAGTCCTATGGTACCTTTTTGCCACAGGTGCTGCATCGCCTGTATTTATTTTACAGGTCAAATAGGGTGTAGTAGTTGGAGGATCATGGGCAAGCTGAACACGTCTCTATATTTTGCGAGACATCGTAAAGCTTGTTCCGATTGTTCTGACGGTATGTTGGATTTAGCCAGCATATTGTACAAAGCTTCCTTGAATTCTTTCTCATCCGATTGAGGAGAATCAGGTCTAGCTTGAACTGCACAAGTTTGCAGCTTCTCCAAATCCTCAACTATCTTCCCCTTTAGTTGATCTTGGTTATTGGCATCACACAACACTGAATTAGTATGGCCAATTATTTGATTACTTTTCAAATAGCATCCTGATCCTGTGTTGTTAGATACCATAACTACATAATCATCTTTTGTACCATCTACTATGGTACTATCTATGTGGAACCTTTCCTCATTTTCCTCAGACTCTATTATGATTCCATTAAGGCGATTTTTGCCTACCTTATCCCAAAGTTTTGCTCTCAAAAGTATATCAGTACCACTAGGTAAGTAGATTGGATTCACACTCACCACTGGCACCAAAACCTTTAGCAGGCAAATCTTTGGCTGATACTGGTCGGCGGCTCTCATTGTGGATTCTGTGGCCCTTGTGGTCATGACCTCTCCACAATTCCATTGGGGCTGGTCTGGCATCACGTATATCCGTTGCAGACGGTTGTTGAGCGTCATCGTCCTATTCCTGAAATCTATTATGGCTCCTACCTGAGGATGAGCCAAAAAGTCTGTTCCAACTATTACATTTTCACCCACTTCAGGAATTACAATTGCTTTAACGGGAAACTGTCCACCCAATGTATCCATCCTAAATTGGATATACCCATCGGCTTGGACTGTCTTACCGTTGGCTATGGTAACATTTAATATCCTCTGATATTCAGTGTAATCCGGGCCCAAAGTTTCTTTCAGAAACTTAGCCGACATAACAGTACACTGAGCTCCTGTGTCAATTAAACCCAGTGTCTTACGACCTCCTATAACAACCTCAATGTGGAATGGGGCTGTTAGGGGGTACGTATCCAGCAAATGTTGTTCCTGAGGGCTAGCTGGTGTGCCCCTCTTTACTACTTGTACTGATGGTACTACCATTTGTGGTGCAATCGCATTCATTTGCACAATGCTACCTAATACAACATTTGGACAACTCACTCTCTGATTTACTTCACCTAAGGGACTCATTTGTGATTGCCTTGCAACCATTACACTTGAATAATCCTTTTGGGGTGGCTGATTTGTGAATTGACCCTGTTGAAGAGTCTGAGTCGGACCCATAATAGCCTGCAGTGGCTGAGGTTGCTGTAGTGCAGCTTGCTGTTGATATTGCTGCATCTGTTGGAACTGCTTCTGCAGCTCCTTTTCCTTTTTGAATTCCAGAAACTTGTTATAATCGGAATTCTGTAAGTAAGTCTCATGGCTATCCTGATAACCCAAATAGCCTGTGTTATATGCACCTCTACCCCTACTATTAAAGTTGGCATTAGGGTAACCTCCTCTACCTCTGTAGTTACCTCTAGCAAAAGTGTCGAAGCCTCCCCTGTTCAAGCTAGGGAAACTGGTTCTCCCTCTGCTCCTGCGCTCGGACAACACTCTCAATGTCCTGCAGTCTGCAGTATTATGTGTTATGTTCTTATGGAACTCACACCATGGCTTTGTCGGATCTCAGGAAACTTGACCTCCCTGGCTGGTGCTGGGTATGGCCACATCAGACCGATTTTCCATCTGTCTACTATCAACCTTTTGCTGGAGCTGATCGAACCTTTCGACCAGTTGTACCATCTCTTTAGAAATTTTTAATAGAAGGGATTCTTTCTTACCTTTTTCGGTCTGAGCCCTAGGGGCTTCCCAAACTGGAATCTCTTCTATTTCAGGAGAATCACTCCTTGACCTTTGGGTCTGGGCCGGTACCTGATTACCTACAGTTCAATATGGTTGCCGAAACCTTTGTCTCTGGCCTTGTTGATATCCCTCTGACTGATTTCTAGCAACTACAGCAATTTCAGGATCATGCCCACTAGGCATACCTACTTCATTAATTACGATAAGATCCTGTTGTGTACCCTTAGGTCCGTATCTCTGAAAGGCATTTTTGTACCTACGTTCAATGTCATGAACCTCTACTGCTAGATCATACCAGGTTCTAAAGGTATGCTTTGAATTCTTAAGTTCAGACTGAAATGTGGGATCACTCTTGTATATAAAGGTGTCAATGATCAGCCTCTGTTTTGACTGATAGTCTAAATCACCTTTGACTAGTTCCACTAATATACTGACCCTTTTTAGAAACTCTACGGCCTGTTCATTGGGTCTTTGTTGGATCTCAAATAATTCCCTGGTTAATATTTCCAGGTTACACTCAGGTGCAAAGACATTTATGATGGCTATCCTGGCCTCCCTATAGGTCATGTTGTCTCCTGCAACAGCCTTCGGTCTACCCTTAGAAAGCCTCAGCAGTGCTTCCTACTTGGCTGATTTAGGTGTATCCCTACGGAATTCCCCCTCAAGTGCTGTTAAGAAGCTAAGCACCTGCTGATTTACCATACCCTCATCTAAAAGTTTGGGTAACACACCTTTAACGATATTCCTAACTACAATCTCTTGTGCCAAATTATTTGTTGGCATTTCCCTCTGATCATAAGCTGCTGTTAGTACTGGATCAAGATCAGAGTTGAGGGATTGCAGCATAACTCGATTTGGATCTCGTTGAGGTGGTACACCTCCTTGATATGATGGCATATTGTCTTTGTCAAACCTATAATCCCTGTATGGGAAACATTCCAGTTGATCTGGTCTAAGGGTATTTGGATCAACTATATTTCCTCTACCATCATAGACCACTCTTGTTAAAGTTGGATGCTGCGAAGCTATCTGATTTGGATTCCTGAAGTCTGCTGATTGCTCAGCTCCCTCGAATCGAAAATCTCTAGCTGGACCTCTCCAACTTTTGGGCTCAAAGTTAAGCCTTTGCCCTTCATCAATTTCAGGCCTATTACTAGGCCCTGCACCTGCATTCATTTCAGCAGTGAGACAGTTGTCTTTTTCTGCACCCCTATTACATGGTCTAACCTGTCTATCCGGCTCCTGTCGGCGACTGTCGGCTTCCCTCTTATTGTCCTCGGTGGCGGCATTCGCGATGATGTCGAATAAAGCTTCGTCAGTCCCTTTCAACTCGCGTAGTTGCGTCCCCAACTCTTGATTGGACATTTCAGGAGCTCTTTCCTGCGGCTGGAATCGCTCTTGATCCTGGGGGATACTCTCTAATCGTCGATCGATTTCGGGGTCCCTTTCTTCCAAATTTGGTCGAAATTCGGGCATAATAACATCCCTTTTCGGTCCTGCTAATTCGACCTTTGGCGATGACCTTTTCACATTTCTCGGCGGCGGTCCATCGGCATCTGGTTCGGGTTCACCAGGCCTGCCTCTTGCTGATCGATGGCAATCACTGGTGGGCGGTCAATCAGTACGCCTGCGTCTTGCGGCGTAAAATGCATTGCATTTTGTTGCAATGGTTGAACCCTCGCGGGAGTTTGATCCAGGATCACTGGGTCCAGAGCCGCATGCTGTTGCTGATCTCCGTTTCCCAAATTAACAAGATTCCCAGCACTCGCCACTCTGGGTGGTGATCTATGTGAAGTATTACCTCTCGGTATCCTTTCACTAGGCATTTTAAATCCTGCTAACTTTCTGTAGAAACCTGGAGGATTTTCTTTTCTCCTAGTCTGACTACGAAGTTCCGTGATGAGGAGTTAAAAGCCACCACTTGTTGTGCAGGTCTTTTCTTAAGAGGCGTAAGAAAAGATAGAGTCTTCTGGTCAGAACTGACCTGTTAGAACTAATCCCTTGGCCAAGCCTCGGTGATAGTGCAACAGTCCAGTTCCCCAGACCTACAACAACAAAGATACTTTAACTTAAATGTGGGGCCTCACCAGAGAGCTCCGCAGTCTCCTAGATGAGACAAGGAATCCCCTCAGGGATAGACTTACTTGAGTATAACCCTTAAAGGGTTTCCCAAAGCTTGCTGGCTGCAAGCTGGCGCCTGGGCCTCTGGCCCTCCGCCTTCGACGATCGAGAACAATATCTAAATAAATAAACAAACATATTAAACAATATATCCGACGAAATATGTAAGAAGAATGTGGATAAACCACAGTGAATATTATGCAAAAATAAGACGAAATGCTGGGAAATATATTTATGGACGCCAGCAAAAATAACAAGAATATTATAAAAAGACGATTATAGTGAACAATGATTTTCACTATCACTTTCAGTTTTTCTTTGTCCATTTCATGGATTTGCATGGCGATTTCCCCACGCGATTTGCCATCAACAGGGTGCCCAACATATTGTGTTAAAATTCCAATCAAATTAATGTACTGTTTTGGGAATTGTAAATGTCTGCACATTCTGAAAGTTGATACAAGAATGCTGATTAATTCCACTAAATATGCCATCAACGAGATACAGGAAAAATTCAAAACGTTCAGATCAGACAAACAAAAAGAAAAGATGTGAATCGAATCACTCGTAAAATTTTATCGATCAATTTAGAATCGTTGCACAACAGGATACCAACAAAAATTTCTCTTTTCAGTAATTTGACCGGAAAAAATCGAAGCTACGAGTTTAATGTTACAAAATAAATGTCGGCTGTCTGACTCCAGCCTATGTTATAAGCTGTACGAAAGTGCTCTGTAGTTGAAGGCATCCTGTTTCACACCACGTGATGTTAGCCACACGAAAATAGAGCAAATAATAGTAGATTGCAGTGCCTTTTCAACAAAGCAAGGAGTATCCGAATACCTCTTGCCCTTTTTCTACAAATGGATTTCAAACACTCACTCAATTTCTGAAATTTAATGAAAATTTTTGGTGTTCGATTTTCACTTGAAGCACTTCGTTTAGAAACCATCAAACCCAGATCAATGAAAATTTACTAGGTCTTTAAGCTAACATTTTTTCTTATAATGTATTGGCTGAAGATGCATCCTGTGTTCCCAGAACTTTATTGATTAGACATTTATCCAGATTCGAAAACACGTTTGATTGACAGTTGAGTGTATGCAAATATCTACAGCTGCCAAAACGGTGCACAACGATAAAATGTTACTTTCGCAGCTACTGTATGTAGGAATGTATGAACTTGAGAATAAAAAGGATAAAATTTTTCGGCGTCATGGTTGAAGGTACTCCGGAGTGCCCATAAACAGGATTTTTCTTTTTTTTGCTTCTCATTTTCGACAGTTTAAACTTTTTTGGAGAGTGTAAAATATTCGTTTGAGGAAAAATTAGTACATCAAACTATAGTCAGTTCGGTTAGTTATTTGATAATTCAGTAGTACAGATAATGAACGTATCACATGTGGAAGACAAGGGCCACCTGGAAAATGCAGTGATTCCTGAGTGAGTTCCATTAGTATGCGTTCTTCAGAGCTGTGCAGCTCCCCAAACGGTATCAAAATTTTGATGAAAATTTTACCAATACAGTAAGAATGCATTATCTATAAAATAAGATAAACAAAATTTTTCTAATTTGGCGGCTCATTTTTGACACTTTAAACTGACTTAAAAGGTGTGATGTGTAATAATTTACAGTAAATATTACATCAAAAGATAGCTTATTCTCTCTTGTGTAAAGCGACTATTCATTTATGGAATGAGATCAATCCGATCCTGATATATCGCTTGGCTTAGTACGACCAGTGAAAAATGCCAAAAATACATCAATTTTGAAATTTTCGTATACTGTGGCGGTGTAAATTGTAGTTTTCAAGCAAAACGAATGATACCATGAAACTCAGCGCAGGAAATTACCCTGAACATCGCATTTTGAGATATGATTAATTTTCAACTTATCAAAGGGGAGAGTCTATTTTTGGTTGCATCTGTCCATCTACGTTTTGCATGCTTCTGTGCTGCAGTTGCGATAGGTATGCTTGAATGGACCATTCCAAAGCACAAAAAAATATCTATCAGAAAACGAAAAAAGAAAACAAAAACAAAAAATTATCATAAGGATTTCCCAATTAAAATTGTTTTATATGGAGCTTAATTGCAAAAAAATTAATTAATGAAATAAATAAAACAAAATGAAATAAGCAAATAAAAGGAATTGCGTCCTATTATAGCTACTGTCTCACGGCAGCAACCGAAAATTCTTCCAAGAATTAAAGGCTAATATTTGGTTTTTCAATATTTTCATTGCTAATTTGCTAATTGGAGGTACTACTTAATTTTTAACACTACTTGTACGAGTATGTAATGGTATTTTCTTGTTTGTTCTTGTTATTAATAAAATAAGAGTTTCACATGTTGACAAGTTCACCCTGTTGTTGAAATCTCCGACTTTTGTGTCAATCTCTATTAAAAGCTACAAGGCACCCAAACAGATAACAGTATTCAAGAATTCTCACATAGTCCTCTAGGCTTTTACCTAATTGACATGTGTCTTTTTTAACAATAAAAGGAACTTAAAATAGCACACAAAGGCATGGCTGTCAATTATTTTCTAATGTGCTTTTTGTGTTATCCTGTGGTAAAAAGTCTGATAATGAAGAGCGTTTACCACAGATATAGGCAGCTCCAGAAATCTAGAGTTATCAGGGGGGTAGCACTAAAACCCGGATCGGGTCCACGGATCCGGATCCGGATCGGGTGCCTAAAACCCGGATCACCACGGATCCGCGGATCGGCGGATCGGGGGTTTGGCTCGCTAAACCATGGTTTTAGGTGCCTAAAACCCGGATCACCACGGATCATGGCGGATCAGTCCGGTGATCCGGATCCGTGGAAAATACGTTTAAAACCCGGATTTTCATCACGGATCACCCCCACGGATCGGGGTCCAATATATAAATTTTTGATCCGGAACCCAAATTTTTGATCCGGACCAACTTTTTTTGATCCGGATCAAATTTTTTTGATCTAGATCAAATTTTTTCGAAATTTTTCGTCGTGATGAGTATTTTCACGCCACATGTTCAGATTTTGATCCAGATCGATATTTTTGATCCGGATCAATTTTTTTTTTAATTTTTATCTAGATTAAATTTTTTCGAATTTTTTCGTCGTGATGAGTATTTTCACGCTACATAATCAGATTTTGATCCAGATCAATATTTTTGATCCGGATCAAATTTTTTTTCAAATTTTCACCTAGATTAAATTTTTTCGAATTTTTCCGTCGTGATGAGTAAATTGACGCCATGTATTCAGATTTTGATCCAGATCAATATGATCCCGATCAAATTTTTTTTTCAATTCCTCTAGATTGGATTTTCTCGGAATTTTCCGTCGTGATAAGTATACTCACGCCACATATTCAGATTTTGATCCAGATCAATATTTTTGATCCGGATCATTTTTTTTTCTTCAAATTTTCACCTAGATTAAATTTTTCGAATTTTTTCGTCAAGATGAGTATTTTTGCATCACGTATTCAGTTTTTGATCCAGATCAAATTTTTTGATCTAGATCAAATTTTTTGATATAGATCAAAATTTTTCGAATTTTTCCGTCATGATGAGTATTTTCGTGCCACGTATTAAATCTTTGATCCAGATCTTATTTTTTGATCTGGATCAACTTTTTTTGACTCACACATAAATTTGTCGAATTTTTTCGTCAAGTTAAGTATTTTTGCATCACGTATTCAGTTTTCGATCCAGATCACATTTTTTGATCCAGATCAAAATTTTTTGATCTAGATCAAATTTTTTTGATCTAGATCAAAATTTTTGGAGTTTTTTCGTCATGATGAGTATTTTCGCCCCACGCATTCAATTTTTGATCTACATGACATTTGTTGATCCAATCCCAGACTACAATTTTTCGAATTTTTTTGTCACTCACAGAATAATAAATGTGCCTGCTAATAAATGTTGGGGCCATTTTGGATTAAGTTTTAGATTCAGATTTAGATGAATCAGAGTTACGAGTCAGGGCTGCAGAAAAAAGTGAATTTGGGTTTCAAGCTCTGGACTACTTATAGTCTGTTTTTCTTAAAATGCTTCCAAATAATGAAAGTGGAAAGCAAGTAGTATTTCAGATTTTTGCGATTTTCTGACAAACGAAATATTATGTAGGACTGGAAATTTGCAAGCATACTGACCTAATTTTTAGCAATTTTTCGAGTGAAAAATTTTACAAAAAGAACTTTATGTGAACGATTTTGACGACAGTACTGATTTGTGTCACTTTTCTATTTGGAAGCATTTTATAAAAAACAGACTATTGAGATGAAACGGATCCAAGATTTTCAATCTCCGGGTTTCTGATCCGGATATGGGTAATCGGAAATGAGTTTCACGGATCCGGATCTGGGTAATCAGGCCCACTACATACGTATCCAGATTCAGGTAGTAATAATCTATTATACAGGTATCGTGATTATGCAGGCCTTCTAATTCATGCGTCTTTAAATGATTCTGTTGAAGTGTTTATCAGATGTATTAAATCTGCTGTGTAAAGGTGCACAAGTTCAGCAATTTAGATTACTAAAGCAATCTACATAATGCAATCTTCAATGGTGAAAAGAACAAAAACTTCATCCTCCTTCAAGTCTAATCTATACTGCGAGAAAAAAATCTGCGTTTTCATAACATAAATTCATGTGATGCAGCATCACTGTTGCTGAAATTTGAATGAGAGGCTATGAGACTGGAAACTGTTCTAACGTCAGCTTTAAAATAACAGATTTTGCTGGAGCCAAAAACTGAGGCAAAAAATCCTAAATTGCCTAGAAATTCCACTGACGACATCTTTGTGATTAGTCAGAGTTAAAAACTATGAACTACATTTAATTTATCTTTCATTCTGGCGTGAAACGCCCGGAAATTTTTTGGAGTATTATACTCTAGGACGCTGGTAAATGTCTTCAAGACTTATTTCATGGCTAAGGTTTAATTTTCAAGTCTAGAATGATGTTCTGACTTGAGCAACGAGATGATACTTTCATCAGCTAACCAGCTAGAAAATCGGCTTGAAGCAAATGATGTTTAATAAATTGCATACCAGAACAGAATGTAGAAATCATATTGAATGGCAAGTGCGACTCAAAAATCAAACTAGCGACCAAAAATTTAGATTCTTCAAATTTTGATTTTGGTTAAATACCAAGATGAAGATCATAGATTAAAATAGCAAAAATCATAGACTAAACATAAAGTGAAACATTTCAAGTTACAAAAGAATCGGCTAAAACAACAGCATATGAACCGCACTGAAAGCCCATATGATATGAAAATTGACTTCTGCCCTGTGCACAAAACTTCCTAAAAATTTGCGCACGAACTCCAAAACTGTGCTCAGTGCACAAAAAAACCCTAGTTGAAATTGCTGAAAAACTTTTGTTTTTGAAATACAATTTAAAATCAATTTTAAATATTGACTGTTATTATTAAATCAATCAAAGAAATGTTTGTTACCTTACCTTGTAACGTTACCTTAGTGTCAAAATATATTTATAGTCAGACAGTACACTTCCACTTAATTAGTATCAGTTATGTCCAAACTGCATTTGGAATTATCCGGTTCTGGATCTGTGTAGTTGAAATGCATTTTTCTGGATCCGGATCCGGGTAATTGAAAATGCTTCTTCCAGATCTGGATCCTGAAAAGTTCCGGGTAATGCGGATCTGGGTACCCCATTTAATCTCTAGGACTATTGCAGGCTGAAAAATAAGGAAACCGACCCATTGTCAGATGCCTCAAAAGTAGTTCTATTCTGTTTTCTTTTCTTTTCAGTTCATCATTTGAATACCTTGGGGCAACAAGGTGTTATGTAACAAAAAGTGCATTTTGAGTAAATAGCAAATGAAGTCACAAGTTTGTCATTTTTTGCCTGTTTGATGTATCTTGACCTTGTCTCCTGTTACAGTAGAAGTATAAGATGGACAATGTACCGCCAGAATTTCATCACGGACGTTCCTCTCATTTTCGTAATTAAGAACACAAAGCACTTTGTTGCATTATAAAAATTCAACTCAAAGTCACATAACACATGCAAAATAATCACACATTTCAGATACATTTCAAAACCAAGAGAACAGTTAAAATTGTTCTTCACTGAAGCTATCACTATCAGCATGGCCAACCATTAGACTTTCATAGAGGCTTTGGTAGACTCTTCGAGTATGTTTCAATTGTTTCAAAATTTCCTTTTCATTGATAGGATGTCTGGATGCCTTCTACATCAACTTCAAATCAACGTGAATGATTATGTGCTAGTAGGTTGATTGTCCCAATATGTCGATCATTCCAATAAGTTGATCATCTCAGTAGGGTCCCTGTTCCAGAAGGTCACCTGCACATCTCTTTTACACAAGCCCAACCCTAAGCCTACGCCTGGGCCCTGAAAGCAATCTGATATTTCAAATTTGGATAATAAACCTGTCACAGACTTTAGGTTTATCAGTATAGTCGACTTTGTGGGACAGTCATCTTACTAAGATGGTCAACTTACTGGGACAACCGATCTATAGCCTGTTTTCTATAAAATGCTTCCAAATAGAAAGGTGACACAAATCAGTACTGTCGTCAAAATCGCTTACATAGGGCTCTTGCTATGAAATTTTTCACTCTAAAAATTGTTAAAGGTTTGATAAGTATGCCCACAAATCTCCAGTCCTACATGATATATTGTTTACCATAAAATCGTGGAAAACTGAAATAATACTTGCTTTCCACTTTCATTATTTAGAAGCTTTTCACAAAAAACAGGCTATACTTAGAGTTTCTATGTCTAAGAATATGATGCTTGTATCACTGGTCGACCCGTTGGGATGATAGAAATTAAATAGAGGACATGGAAAAATGATCCTGTATGTTCACTTGCTTCCACTCTTTGAGTATTCAAACAATTCAAACTCAATAACACGTAGCCAATATAAATATGATCAAATGGAATTTTCTCACCATTGGCATATTTAACCTTTTTGTCTGAACACTTTGCAACAGACAATATTTCTTGGCTGAGATTAAACCATCAGAAATATTACTTTGAAGCAAAAAAACGATTTTGATTTCTCAATAATAAACCGATATTCATTCCCACTCTGAACAACCACCAGTCTTGTGATTTTGCGACTTTGTTATTTTCAGCAAAAAGGCTGGTTTTTTTAGCAGAGACAATAATTCATCATCAGATGATGAGTTGTACTAATTTCTAACCATTAAATCATAAGCTTGATTCTGAGGCATTGGTTTCGTTTTCAACAAGAACGCCCAACTTTCCACAGAGAATTGCAGAAGAGTAATGTGAAATGTGCGGAAACTAAATGTAATATAGTGTTTTGTCAAAATGGAAAATATCCAACACAAACTCCAAAGTGTAAAAAGATGTTATATATATGAGTTTTGTGCACATAACACATTGTTGTCCAAAAAGTGTACATAACACCTTGTTGCATTATATCTTATGGCGCATGACACCTTTATACTCTGGCTAACTTTATCAATATTGCGTTTTATTGTATGACGATCTTTTACTATGTTATGAGGTCAAAAATGTACATAACTCCATTTCGGTCAGAAGGGCACATGTTGTTGCTCCAAGGTGTTCATTTGTTTTTTCTCTTGTTTTCCCTTGGTTACATTTATTTGTTCTTTCTTTGTTTTCTTTTCTTTCCTTGATGTAAGAAAGGTATGTTATTTCATGAGAAAATTATACAGATAAGAAAATGGCGGTAAAAAGGTCAAAGCTGAGAAATGCTACGAGTGCAGTACTCGTGAGGGAATGGAAAACATAATGGAATTAAGACATGAAGTGCAAAATTTCAATAAACGGTGCCCCCGAAATGATGGCGCCCCTAATAAATGGTGCATCAATGAACCTATAAAACAGCTGCATTTATACAAATTTTTACGGTATTTCATTATTATTGTGAGTGGATTCAAATTATCAGAAAATTACAGGTCAGTAATCAAGTTTTTCCCGTTAGCTACATAGCAACTGCTTTCCTTACTGTAGTGTCGATCATCTAAATTTTTATGGGCGCGCGCGGCGGCGGCGGGCGAGTCAGGGTTTTTTTTGCACAGGCCAGGTTGCAATGTGCACTTGGAGAAAAATTTTGGTTGCACAGATAAATTTTTAGTTTCTCACTCTCAAATAGATAAATTTGCGTAAAATAATCGGAAAAACCATCGCAAATCAGTTTTCCTGTATTTCATTCGATCCGCGTCGGTTTTAGACATTCCAAATCCAATTTTCAGAGTTATATGGAGAGAAAATGAACAGATTCACATGACTGCATTAGAGTAATTTTTTCGGCGCCTAGCGCCGAAAATTTTTTCTGAGTTCCAATATTTCAGAACGCTGGAAAATGAATCTTTCCACCTTTTATTTCCCAGACAGACAGAAGGTTCGATTTTTCAGTGAACTAAATGAATTTTCAGTCAGACAAACTTAAATTCAAAAACTAGGCAAGCGACTAAGAATTTGGATCTTTCAACCGGCAAGAATTTCTAGCATAGTCTTACTCTCAAAATGCTTTAATCACATGAAAATTAAAATTTGTATGGACTTTAATTGTACTTTAATCACATGAAAATTAAAATTTGTATGTTCCCAACAATTATTCCTGGATAGAAGGTCTAAATTTACAGTCTTATAATGATGTTTTTATCGTCTTTCAATGGAAGATTGGGAAGGTTCACGTTTCAAAACCTTGGAAAACTCCAAACGAAGCGAGAGAATAAAATTCTGAGAAGTGATGAAAAATCTGAATTATCAGCAAATTATTGACTCTTGACTAAATTAGTAAAAAAGAGATGAAGTAATTCAATTGATAGGAACTGGTCATACCTGTAAGACCTCCGACCAGTTGGGGGGGGGGGGGGGTAGAAAAAAGTCGACATGTTTCCCAAAAAAGACCAAAAAACATACACTTTTTTGCAAATTTTTTTAATTTTTTCCAAAGTGGGGGGGAGGAGGTTGGGGGGGGGTTGATATTAACATGCTGAAAATCTCTGAAAAAATTTGAAAGAATAGTCTGTTCGAATCAAACACCCTGATAACATGCTGAAAACCTCTGAAAAAATTTGAAAGAATAGTCTTCGAATCAAACACCAAAAATAAAAAGTTCGATTCCGAATTCCTCTGAATGAAAAGGAGAAGTTAACAATTTTCATCTTCTCACCAGTCATTGACAATTTCAATCTGTTGCGGTAATACAAATATACTATACGAATGGAATATCGCTCGCCTTCGATACAAATAAAAGTAGTTAACATTATACTCACTGACTCGGCGCGAAGTGCCGAGAAAAATTTGCGTTTTCAGCCTCTAAAATTACCAAAATCAAGAAAATTCAGTCTAAGATCAGTCAAAAAATTTTTGTCGATTGGCACAAACGCTCAGAATTTTTTGTGCCATTCCAATTTTTTTGTGTGTCAAAAACCATGTTTTGGCACAAAAAAAACTCTGATTTTTCATCCATTCTCTCGATTTTTTCCGTCAATACTTGGAATTTTTCCAACATTTTTAACACGAACTTTTGGGCTTATTGAAAATGGAAATTGAAGACATCATTCTAGACTGTGATTTTAGAACTTCTGTTCGCGAATATCCATTGAAGAGATTCATTTTCCAGCGTTTTAGAATATAAAATTCCAAAAATTTTTCGGCGCTGTGCGCCGGACCAAGAACTAACTAAAATTGGATGATTCTAATCGGAACCACAGAAATGGTAATAGCATTTAATTATTCTTTTGCTTGGCTCATGTAAACTCACTTGAATATTTATTTACAAACAAACAGGTCATAGGTCGAACCTCTTTGCAAAAAACTTTCGGGTTTTTTCGCGAATGAAGATGCAAGTTAATCGGAAACGTTCAAAAAACAAATCAGAAATGATTTTGAGCGATTATTAAGCACAGAAACTAAAAAAATAGATTTTTCCTCAAATTGAGCAAAAAGTTTTCAGAATAAAAAACACTGATTCTATGTATTAATCATGCAAGCACACATTTAGTAAACAGGATGAATTTCTATAGTTTGTTCAAAAACAATAAAATTAGGCGCTAAATCTCTTGTAGAGTGTGTTCCAATCCAAATCATCAACGAAACTTAATGAAATAATGATAAAGTTTAATATTCTAAATATATACACTAAGCTACACTAAGATTTTTAATTTTGTTAGCTCTGCTTTTAACAGTAAACCAGAAACAGAAAAAACCCAAATTACTAATATAACCTGCTTCAGCCACCGAAAACTCCGTCAAAACTGTTGTTACATAATTTCGAATCCTGTCTTCGAATAGATCTCAACGATATCTATAGATTGGCATTCAATTTATCGCGTTTTTTTCAAAAAATTTCGTTCAGGAACTATATAAAATTTTTTTTAAGTTCGCAAAAACTTTAATCGTAATTCTGGAACCTGTGACTACAGCCTTGGAAAAGCCAAGGCCGCCAAACGTTTAGCCCGTGGAACGATCGATATCGTCAAAATTGCCAACATGGCGTCGCGTCTCAGAGCCGCCGAAGGAGCTTACGTTAAATAAGTGCCAATGATCGATGCGCCGCCAAGTATAATTGAAAAATTTGTGCTTTTAGCCGTAGATTTTTGACATTTGGTTAGAAAATAGTAATTTTAAAACAAAAACAGTCAAAAATATGTTGTTTTTACTCTTCGCACCTTGAACATAATTTTCCATTCAAGTGTAAAGTGTAAAATTCATTTTTTACCTTTCAGTTTAAAGCGTTGAATGTACCCTACGCCAAAGAACCGACTGAAGTTACGGATAAAATTACGAAGGGCGAAAACTAATCGGTAAGGTTGAACTGGCGACTAAAACATTCTGATGGATCTGGAAATTTTTAGACCCAAATTGCATGTAAAAAGTTTAGAAAACATGTTTTCCTACGTTTTCAAGCATGCCCGACATTTCTAAACTAGTTTTGGAAAAATTAGAAAATTTTTGAGAATAATTTAAATTTTAAAAAAAATTAAAAAAAAAATTTTAAATTTTAAAACAATTTTAAAAAGTTTCAAAACCTTTAACTTCCGGTTTGTAGCTTTTCCTCTTAGATCCCAGTTTCGGAAAAATTAGGAAATTTTAAAAAAAATTTTAAATTTTAAAAAAATTTAAATTTTAAAAAAATTTAAATTTTAAAAAAATTCAAATTTTAAAAAAATTTTTAAAAATTTCAAAACCTTAAACTTACGGTTTGTAGCTATTCCAGTGATCATAGGAAGTGCTGCTAGCAAGTTTCCAAAGTATTTTTAAGGTTTTTGAGTTTGAAAATTGGGTGATCCGTGGGGGGCCGATCCGGGTTTTAGTCGTGCACGACTAAAACCCGGATCACTTTTCCACGGATCGGGCATATTTTCTTCCCGAAAAGTGTGTTCAAAGGTTAGGAAACTTGTTTTCCCCGCATTTTCAAGCATGCCCGACATTTCTAAACTAGTTTCGGAAAAATTCGAAAATTTGAAAAAAAATTTAAATTTTAAAAAAAATTTCAAAATAAATTCCAAATTTTAAAAAAATTTCAAAGTCTTAAACTTCCGGTTTGTAGCTTTTCCTCTTAGATCACAGTTTCGGAAAAATTAGAAAATTTTAAAAAAAAATTTAAATTTTAAAAAAATTTTAAAAAAAATTTTAAATTTTAAACAAATTTTAAAAGATTTCAAAACCTTAAACTTCCGGTTTGTAGCTATTCCAGTGATCATAGGAAGTGCTTCTAGCAAGTTTCCAAAGTATTTTTCAGGTTTTTTGAGTTTGAAAATTGGGTGATCCGTGAGGGGCCGATCCGGGTTTTAGTCGTGCACGACTAAAACCCGGATCACTTTTCCACGGATCAGGCATATTTTCTTCCCGAAAAGTGTGTTCAAAGGTTGGGAAACTTGTTTCCCCACATTTTCAAGCATGCCCGACATTTCTAAACTAGTTTCCGAAAAATTCGAAAATTTTAAAAAAAATTTAAGTTTTGAAAAAAATTTAAATTTTAAAAAAATTTAGAAATAAATTTCAAATTTCAAAAAAATTTAAAACCCTAAGCTTCCAATTTGTAGCTCTTCCTGTTAGATACACAGTTTCGGAAAAATCAGGAAATTAAAAAAAATTTAAATTTTAAAAAATTAAAAATAAATAATTTAATTTTAAAAGATTTCAAAACCTCAAACTTTCGGTTTGTAGCTATTCCAGTGATCATAGGAAGTGCTGCTAGCAAGTTTCCAAAGTATTTTTAAGGTTTTTGAATTTGAAAATTGGGTGATCCGTAGGGAGCCGATCCAGGTTTTAGGTTTAGGAAACTAGTTTTCCTACGTTTTCAAGCATGCCCGACATCTCTAACTTAGTTTTGAAAAATGTAAAAAAAATTTGAAAAATTCTGAACATCAAAAAATACTCAAATTTTTTAAATTTCGGTTTGTAAATGTTTTGCTGATGATAGGAAGTGATGCAAACAAGTTTCCGAAGTATTTTTAAGGTGTTTGACTTTGAAAATTTTAGGAAAAAACACAGATTCACTTCGACGGATCTGAAAATTTTAGATTCAAATTGCATGTACAAGGTTTAGGAAACTTGTTTTCCTACGTTTTTAAATATCACTGACAATACTAAAGTGGTTTTAAAAAAATTAAAAGAAAATCTTAAGGTACTTAAAAGTATCCAAAATATCAAATTTTTCATTTGTAAATGTTCTGGTGATAGGAAGTGATACAAACAAGTTTTCAAATTTTTTAAGGTTCCAACCTCTAATACTGGATTGATCCATTGAGGTTAAGTGTTGGGTCACTTGAAATATAAAACAATTTATAGGAAAATTGCATGAATATTGTGTTTAAACTTCTTTATTATTTTAGTAAAAATAAAGATGCGAGGAAGCGGGACGATGAATTGGTGGTCAAAGCCGGTCGTCGGGGTCTTTGTGTACCCCCTGATATATTTTTTTGTTTTTATTTATGTTACTAGTTTGCTAGTGTTCCGCATGCCGTTTTGAATTGTATTTTATTACTTGTACATACTTATTTTACTGTAATTTTTCTTTCAAGTAAAATAAATAAGTTTCAAATTCCATATAGATCCACTGATAACTGAGTATGACTAGAATTCTAAGACCAAAAGTGAGTGGACATTTTCGGCCATGCTGGAAAACATTCAACTTCTTTTGACCATACAAATTGATACAAGCATGTATTGTAACCGTTTTCGAGTGATCCGGGTCCGATCACTCAAACTTTGAGCCAAAAATGCACTAAAGAAAATCGGATCTGAATACGTGATGCCAACATATGTGCCATGATGACGAAAAATTGCAGTCTGGTCAAAAAATATAAAAAACCATTGATTCGGATCAAAAAATGTGATGTGGATCAAAAATTGAAGACGTGAAGCAATAATATGCATCACGATGAAATAATTCGAAAAATTTCAGTGTGGGTCAAAAAAAGTTGATCCAGATCAAAAAAAAGATCTGGATCAAAGACTGAATACGTGGCGCGGACTCATCACGACGGAAAAATTCGAAAAAATTTAATCTAGATGAAAAATTGAAAAAAATTTGATCGGGATCAAAAATATTGATCCGGATTAAAATCTGAATATGTGACGTCAATTTACTCATCACGACGGAAAAATTCGAAAAAATTTAATGCAGGTGAAAATTTGAAAAAAATTTCTGGATCAAAGACTGAATACGTGGCACGAAAATACTCATCATGACGGAAAAATTCGAAAAATTTTGATCTAGATCAAAAAATTTGATCTGGATCAAAAACTGAATACGTGATGCAAAAATACTCATCTTGACGAAAAAATTCGAAAAATTTAATCTAGGTGAAAATTTGAAGAAAAAAAATGATCCGGATCAAAAATATTGATCTGGATCAAAATCTGAATATGTGGCGTGAGTATACTTATCACGACGGAAAATTCCGAGAAAATCCAATCTAGAGGAATTGAAAAAAAATTTGATCGGGATCAAAAATATTGATCTGGATCAAAATCTGAATACATGGCGTCAATTTACTCATCACGACGGAAAAATTCGAAAAAATTTAATCTAGGTGAAAATTTGAAAAAAATTTGATCCGGATCAAAAATATTGATCTGGATCAAAATCTGATTATGTAGCGTGAAAATACTCATCACGACGAAAAAATTCGAAAAAATTTAATCTAGATAAAAATTAAAATATTGATCCGGATCAAAAATATCGATCTGGATCAAAATCTGAACATGTGGCGTGAAAATACTCATCACGACGAAAAATTTCGAAAAAATTTGATCTAGATCAAAAAAATTTGATCCGGATCAAAAAAAGTTAGTCCGGATCAAAAATTTGGGTTCCGGATCAAAAATTTATATATTGGACCCCGATCCGTGGGGGTGATCCGTGATGAAAATCCGGGTTTTAGACGTATTTTCCACGGATCCGGATCACCGGACTGATCCGCCATGATCCGTGGTGATCCGGGTTTTAGGCACCTAAAACCATGGTTTAGCGAGCCAAACCCCCGATCCGCCGATCCGCGGATCCGTGGTGATCCGGGTTTTAGGCACCCGATCCGGATCCGGATCCGTGGACCCGATCCGGGTTTTAGTGCTACCCTTATCAGGGATGTGGGGTGTAAAACTTGGTTCTTCATTCGCTAACATACTAGCTCTGAGAGAGTGTTTTTTGAACGTCCTTATGGTTTTGCTACATTTTGGTAGCAAACCGAGACTTCCTTCAAAAGTTGGCCAAAATGCCTACGTGATCTCCAATCAAGTCTACTGCTGGTCCATCCATACCTCATATTATGACATATAAACACCCGTAAAATCGTTGGTGGCTATTGCATCACAGTGGCTGTAGTAAGACAGTCGCTAAGTCACAGTTGGCTATAGTGAGATGCCAATTGATAATTTGGTAGCTGTGGCTGTAGTGTAACGGTGGCTGTGGCGAGGCAGTGGCTTTACTGAGACGGGCCTACCAAGTTATTTCATCTCACTTCTTGTTTTGTTGGCAACTTACGTGAACAAAGGACATCAAATGCCTTTGAAAATGTTGTTTTCTATTTTTAAAATAAAATTTATTGAAAAAAATTGTATTTCGATAAGGTTGTGTCGTATGCCCAAATCCACGTGGCCGGCGCGTCAAAAAAATAACGATCGATGAGGGGCTCGAACCCTCGACCTTCCGCATACAAGGCAGACGCGCTATCCAACTACGCTGACCGAGCCACATAGATGGATCGGAAATTCTGCTTGAAATGGTGGTGGTGAGTGCGGGTCATGCTGCGTAATGTATAGCCAGACGCACCACTACAACAGTTGTTATTTTTTCTATAATTTCATGTCCATGATATGGCCGATGGGCAAAAAGTGCACATTGATCGCCGATCCTTAATATAATTTACATCAATGGCATTTTTATTCTTATGTTTATTTCGGGAATTCACCGTTTTGAGAATCTAGATCATAATGTACTATTATTTCGTTTTTTTAGTTTTATCTTTCAATTGTTCTAAATAATATTTTTGTGTGGAAGGCTTTCTAGATCAACATCTGTTATGATAAATTTGAGCCTGCGTCCCGAGAACCAGTTCCCGTTGACTAATAAGCGGGGTTGATGACGAGAGAGCTCCAAAAACTTGAAAATGTCAATTCGCATCACAATTATTGAACCTATGTGGAATAATGGGTTCTTTTCTCCGCCTTTTATGACCTATGTGGCAATATACGAGTATTTTTCTTTTCTTTGTCACATCGTTATGATTCTATTTTAAGTTACCGAATCGATCATGGATTTTACGTTATCAGATAATCCTGGTAGGTTTACTCTTTTTTTGTTCTAAAATCCCGCCAAAAAATTTAGCACACTATTTGAAACGATGTCCGGAAGGGGTTGTATGATAAAATGTTTCCAACAAAGTTTTCCCCAAACAAAAAGATCCCATATGTAAGATCTCTGGACAAAAATGTCCATAAGAAGCGAGTAGGGTCCGTAATTAATGAACAATAGGGCAATAAAAACTAAAAAATTTTAGACATGGGATTTAATAAATAATCTGACGACAATCATTTCGTGTTGTGAAGTGAACTTGATTTTCCGGTGCGTACCTAGTAAGACAAAATCAGCTTCGAAACTCTTTTTAATCTAATGAAAATGTATTTATTGCGGAAAAGTAACTCCAAAAATTATAATTAAACATCTCCAGCTTGATTGTGCGAGTCAATTTTGTTGATCACATTTTGATACTCCAGATTCGTATGAGGTCGTGCCGGGCAGCCGTGTGTTCTACATTCCGCTCACTTCCATTTTCCATTTCCAGAAACTCTACGTTGTTGAAAACTAAGCATTTGGCCATTGTGCAGAATTTGGGGATTTCTTATCTGCAGCGCCTTGAATAACCCAACTTCAGGTAGTGATTGTACCTTATATTCTTTTTCCACTTCTGTTTAAGCTAAAAGACGTGGTGTCTATAACCTCTATCTGTCTCCAAGACCTACTCTTTTGTTTATATGCCCCATTGTTTATTAACTACTACCAGACATGACTGACGAGCAATTATTTCTGGTAAAAGTATATAGTATCATGCGTGGGGACCTTTATGTCAGGGGTTCTTTTTTGGGGGACATTTTGTCGGGGTAACATCTGAAGAGGACAACAAATTAGTAGCTTCAAGGAAAATATCAATCCACAAGACAGTCAAAACGGTAGATGACAAGGTGATCAACAATCTCCGTTCAGGTTCAACTTGCTGATTAGTGAAGCTCTTCAGATGTAATTCCAAATACTTACATGTTATAGCGCATTCGATAGCCTATGGGCATGCGGGTAATGTTACACTAATCTCTTTTCGCATTATTTACGTTAAAAGTTGCATAATTGTGGTATAAATCTAAGTTCACCTATATCAGGGTCTGTAAGTGCAGCTTATCTCTTTACGTTATACATTGCAGTCAAGGTGCAGCTCAGCTGCAGCTGGCTGCTCCGCAAAGCATATCAAGGATGTTACCTGTGCCTTGCACTAGCTTAACTCTGTATGTTATTACTATCATTGCTTTACATCTTAACTTTCTCGATATGTTTCTTCTACTCTGAAATCAGGCCGTAGCTTAAGCTGCTGCTTACTGAAAATTTGTAACATACAGAATTAAGCTGCAGCATAACTTTTTTTGAATGAAAAATGTTTTGCAATGAATCATTGTATTTTTTAGGAGAGGCGTTAATTTATTCAGTGATAGTTGATGAACAAATTTAATCGGGTTTAAACTTGTTATAATTGCTATATCTTTTCTGAAGGCTCTTCCGTCGTACTTTCAACAGTATTAAAATGGAGGCATTAGCCAACATTTTTGGGTTCCAGTATCGAAATGTACATACTTTCTTAAAAATGGAAGGAAGTGCCAAAATCAATCTGTTGGGGTGGCCTCAGGTGCACGTGTTCAGCTTCTCGGTGCGCAGGCGGTTGGACGCGGCGAAAAGTGGCGAAAAGAAAAAGAAAATATTCGCATAGATATATGCTGCCACTGTTTCACGGTTTTCATGTTTATTTGTCATTGTTAGAAAATATTAGTTTTATGGAGCGTCGCCGCCATCGCCTTTATTATAATATTTTGTTTATTATTATTTATTGGCGTTGCTCGTCATCACCCAATACACTTTGAACCTGTAAGTGTATTGTTTTGTGAGCGTAGGGGAGGAGTGTATAAGAGTAGGAATTGGAGACTTGGGTAGGATCTCCTGAGGTACGTGCCAAGGTGTTCTGCCTGAGGTTTGGTGAAAGTTCTGGCGAGTATCTGGTGAAACGTCTGGGAGAGTTTTTAGTTTGTTGTTGTTGTTAGCCTGTGGTCAGAACTGTTGCAACTTCCTTTGTCTAAACCCAAAGGCCAGTTACATCATCATCTCGACCCCACAGCTGCCTAACAAATCCTCGGTAGTTTTATTTTTGTGGAGACAAGATTGCTCAGCGTCAGATATCACTCATCCTTTGCAAGCCATTCAAAGGGATGGTGTGCTTGATCAGACAGCAGTTAGAAAGTTGATCCAACGTTTTCGTGACTGGAGGAGATTCATCGAAAGACAACCAAAGACCCGAACAGCTCGTCACAGCATTTTCAAACTGAAATGTGACTGCTATTGAGGATGGAAGACCACTGTGTCACTATTTCAAAAATCGTCACTGAAGTGTAAATCAGTGCCAGTATCATTCACTAAATTTTACATGAAAACTTGCATTTGAGCAGGGTTTGTGCACACTGGGTGCCTAGACTGCTGGAAGCAGAAACAAATAACAATAGTCGATACGTGCAGCTTGTTTTTGAAGATCAATGCAGTCGAACAACAAGATTTTTAGAAGCGCCTGATTCGCCTTGATGAGACACCGCCCCCTGCTACAATCCTGAGACTAATAACCAATTTGCACTTGCCTTTTCCAATGGAACGGATCATCAACAGCTTGGAACGTTCAGTCTGAAAATCCACTTTCGGTGGGAAAGGATAACTGCAATTTTGCAGAAAACGACCCACGGTAACCTCCAACCAAACTACGTTCCGTCGTTTGCATTCCGTTTCGAACCTAATGTTTCATCGATTGCATTCCGTTGCGTTTCGAGGGAAAAGGCAAGTATAAATGGCCCTTAAGACTCAATCCATGCAGCGGTGACCAAGAGATGGAGGCACAGTAGTGAAGGCAAAAAACACCATCTGTCATCAGGGTTATAGCCAGTGTATCGTGGGATTGCCAGAGAATCATCTTAATGGATTACATGGAGCATGGAGCTACCACTAGGGCTCAATATCAGTCAAAATTATTTCAGAATCCGTATTACGCGTTGAAAGAAAAATGGATCAGAAAGACTCACGATCGACCATTAGTGCAACACAGTAATACCTGAACCACACACCACCAAGTTTTACACAGTAGGCCGTGCTGTAAACTGTTGAGGCCCCCAGCCTATTCTCCAGGTTCGACTAGCACCCATGTTCAGAATGGAAAAAACCCTCCGTGGAAAGCATTTTGTTCTTTGGAATATTTACAACGTGCTGTTGACCAATGGGTCAAAGTGACCTCTAAAGACTTGATCGAGGCAAGCCTGAAAATGTTATACGGGCACTGGAAGAAATGCACTGAAGAGAAGTGTGGCTATGTCAAAAAATAAGATACGATTGAAAATTTAAATTAATTTTTTGATCATATATTTTTTGAACTAGTACGAAATAGATGAACGCCTCTCGTACTTGAAGACTTTTTGTTTCAATATTCACTTTTTCACGCAATCCATCGAAAAATGTCATTTTTCCTTAACTTCTATACGAATTTATTGACAATTCTTGACTGTGAAATAAATATAAACAATCATTACGTGAAAAAGTCGATTACAAAACAATTCATTTTTAGTCAAAATCGACGAAGAGCACAATAAAAAATATTCCACGGCTAAGCTACATTGTAACTTTGAATATTATCATACCGTCTTCAAGCGGCAGCTTAAGCTATAGTTTAACTTTCTCGATATGTTTTGTGTTAAGCTGGATCTTAGCAGCAATAGTGTAACATAATAGTGTTATGCTACAGCAAGCTGTAACTTTAGTCTCTTCTAAAGCCGAGCGCCGGTCGCGCAAAAGATGCTGAAACATATGGACATATAATTGTGAGCAATGTCCACCAGAAAAAGCGTTCATCCTATGAAATAAACAATTTGAGCTTTGATGAAGTTCTAGAGTTCACAGATTGAAAATGGAGCAAGAAAAAGGTTGCCTTCCATGTCAGAGCTTTCAAGGCTTTCCACGGTTCCATATCTGTTATTCCTCGGACTGAGGTCAGGCGGGTAAACTTTCGACGACCATATTTATTCACATGTCAGTGTAAAAAAAGCCTATGGAGAAAATGCAGGCTTCATGCTGAAATGAATTGAGATGAGAAAAATGAAAAATGAATTCCGTGAGGAAGGAAGTTCTTGAAGTTCCCATTAGTTCATAGTTCGAAGATCATTTTTTGACGTGAATTTTCCAATAATTTCAAGTAAAAGTCCCGAAATACTTTGGCCCTGCGCGCCGAAACCTTCTTTTCCAAGTTAATTTTTAGTTTTGAGTGACCTTTCCACTTGTTATCACTTCTTATAATGTACCAAGTGAAAATGTTATTTTTCGGATTATAAATAGTCATTTTTAGACAAAAATGGTCGAAAATGTGTGTGTTTTATGATTAAAAACACTTTTTTAAATCGTTTCCCAATTTTCGAAGTAAACATTTCGGTCTTCATTTTCTTCAATGAATTTCATCTGAGTCACCTTAGCTCACTAGGGACAGTTTGATCACTATAAAATGGTTTTGGATTGGATCCAATATTGTCGATTGTGGGCAATATCCGTCCGGAACCAAAACAGAGTTGAGGTCGTTTTTGCCTTGGGCATGTGCGTTCGTATTTTCTCCAAAAATTTTAAAAACTTTTCCCCTGTCGGATTCAAATTCCGGATTTTATACGATTAATCGGGGCTGGATTCTGATTTTATACCATGAATTACGAGATCCCCGATCACTGCACAGCGTTCTGCTGGACTCTGTCAGGACATGGGGTGGGATAGAAATTTGTTTTTTTTTTCTAACGAAAAGAACGGAAAAGAGAGCAATATCTTCTTCAAACTATATTAGTTAGATATGTGTGACTGTTTGCTTGGTCAGCCCTTTTTAAAGTTTTAATGTTACTCCTTTGGAATCAAGTATGCTTTGTTTAGAAAAATCATTAAACTACAGCATCATTTTCATTATTATGACGTCTTTCTCCTCCCTTTTTCCTCTATCATCTTCTTGATAAATGCTGGGGGTAGAATTTGCTGGGGTCAGAAAGGCTCTGTTGAGGATCAATCAAAACCTGCTAGCGGTCAAGATCCCCAATCCTCCAATGTGCATGAATTTCCCCGACTAGATCTTTTCACCTACACCGCTCAGATGACATCTAGAATAATGCCCGTTGGATTCCCAAAATTATTGACCGAAGGTGGTAGGAATTATCAATGGTAATTGAACTGACTAATCGTCATTCTAATTGTCATAAAGCTGCGATGCAGAGCTATAATCTGCGCAAGGATTTCTACAGATTATTTTGAATTTCGAGGCTCATGTTGTGTTTTTGACTGGGAAACATGGACGTCTGGGTTCAAGTTGGGCAGTATCCGGACATGTCACCGCTTATGTTCTTCCAAATCATGTTGAGTTTACTGTATTAAAAAATAAAACAACGGCAGCAGAGCCATGAGTGGACAATACTTATAAAAGTGGATCAATGCAGATGAATATGTACGAGAAACGTGCAACATTATCTCAGAAAACAAAGATGGTGGGCCAAAAAAGTGCAGGAGTCGAGCAGAATTGCAACGGATGAGTGCCAGAAGGAAAAATGATACGTGAGAAACAACAAAAATAAAAACAAGGTTTGAGAATGATCATATGCATATAAATTAACAAAATCACAGTCGGTACCACGCAGAAAGGTGATAAATCCAGTTTTCACAAAATTGGAGTTATTACTATTTTCGACGTCCATTTCACATCTCCTTCATATGTAAAAAGGTTAATTTATATAAATATCGAACTAGGTAAATTCAAAAATAAAATATGGAACTTCGATTTTTGGTCAGATTTTAAACTTTGAAATACTCTATTCTCAAAACAGTGAAAAGTGGATTTATTGTCGTATTACGTGCTCGTATGCCCTCGGCTACCTAGCTGCGGTTCTTGGGAGATCCAATCTAGTACGGCCCCTGACGCTAACCCGGTGCTAGATACAATCCTACTGCAGGTCACAGAGACTTGAGAAACAAAGATATTTATTTTGGAATTGACAACAGTGCAAATACAACCGTGAGCAAGTAATAAACAAGAATACAAAATGCCAAAATATGAATACGAACGCTGATCTCCTCCCTAAGTCGCTGACCCTTCTTAAGTCCCTGTACACAGAGTCCCAGGGACCTTCGGGTATCTTAATCCACGACCTAAGCTGAAAGCCTGAGAAAATGATCTGTCTACCTGTTGAACGAATACTCACTCCTCTCCTCGACAAAGTTTGAACGTCGAAAGTCTTCTCAGGTCGCGGGAGTTTCTCCAGACGAGTCCGCGACGCGAAGTCGAAAACACACAACAATACGAACAATAAAATGCGTCCGCTATCCTTCCACAGTCGCCACGGGTCTTCTTCGAAGACGCAAAGGAAAACGCGACCGGTTCACAATAAGACGTAATAATAATAATAATGAAACAAACCGTTACGCGTCTAACATCGACTTGCCAGATGCATGCAAAACATTCACGTCACCATTTATGTATTTTTTGAGCCAAAAATGTATATGACACAAACCGTTTTACTGGTTTGTTTGCCCAAGAATAAATGAAATCACTTTAACAACAAAGGAGCTTTAGAGAATAAAAGTGAGGTAGTTAGAGGACCAAAGGTCAGAGGAATTGACCCTCTGACATCCCTCCCCCCCAAAGGCAAGACTTTTCCCGCCAGCGAAGGGAAAAGTCAGGAGGTCCCCCAAGGGCCCCAGACCCTCGACGCCGACGACCGACGCCTCCAATCGTTCCAAAAAGACGACGCTACGCGCCGTTGACGCAATTTGTATACAATAAAAAATAAAATGTCCGTTTCGAACGGTATCGTTCCACCATGGGGCCAATGGCGCCGGGTGCTACCCCCGACGCTAAAAAAGTTTTCAAATAAGAATGCCCCGTGGGCCGGTTGCCCCCGAATAATAAAACAAAGAATAAAATGTTCGAACGAATAGCGTTCGCGGCGCTCGGGCCGAATTTGATCAAATAAAAAATAAAATCGTTTGACCGGCGGCGACCCCCGCGGTGCCCGGGTTAAGTTGTGGGCCGCTCCCCACTGCCGACGATGTGTATGTTATCGGCGGCTCCTCCTTCATCGATTTTGGCGTTCGTCTCCGTCCTCTCCGGAGGGGGGGTGTTGACTGTGGAGAGCCCGCAAGACTTTCGCAATTTTCCGCCGCCGTTGCTCCTCTGGCCCCTTGGCCGGACACTGGCCCCCCCAACGCCTTTGGTATTATCTGCCCCCAGGGAGAAAGGATGCCCGAAAACCAAATCCTCTGGCCCTTTGGCTGTCTAGATTTTGAATCAAAAATATTTATGATATTTGTTGTTAAAGTGATTTTGCCTTATTAAAGGGTAAACTTAAACCAGTAACACGGTTTGTGCCACAAAAAAGAATTTGAAGTGAAAATATGTTTTGGAAAAAAAAGTAAAGAAAAATGTAAAAAATGGTTACGCGAAAGCTGCCTACACACTGCACGATGCTAGTTGGCAACTGCATTGGAAGGAAAAAGAAAGGCCAAAATTTACGCAAATACGAGATTTGGCTTATCATTTACAAGTTCACCGAAAATGAGGTACAAAATATGCTTGTGCAGGTTCGAATAAAATAAAACACAGACGAAGAGAAAGAATAAACGAAACAAACTGAGATTAGTACAAAAGGCAATTTTAAGGCAATTTTAAAGTGGCACAACCGGTTTTTTGTTTTGTAATGCTAACGCTCGGAAAAAGATAATTGATCTTAAACAATACCCGAAAAATTTACAACTTGAAAGGATTACGCTTATAGTGACCTCACAAAGAGCGGGGTCATTATTAACAAATAATTTACTTCTGTCGATGACCGCTGTGGTCCCGCCCCGGCTGACCGATACCTTGATCTCTCTTCAGCGGCGATATATATTCGGGGTTTCCTATCGGCGGTGGTCCTTGCGGCACTTGCATTCCCGTCGACGTACCCAGAATTTCCATCCTTTCTTCGCCTTGTACGTTACGTATCGGCGGAATTACTGACGGCGGCGGCATTTGTAGTCCGGGCGGAACCAAGAACTGGTGATAATATTGCTGTTGCCCCGGCGGGAATTGTAAAACCGGAAATTGCGATACTTGAAATTGCTGTGGCGGAGGTATCATTGTGTTGGGCAATACTTGACCTGAAAAGAGAGGGCGATTCATACAGTCAACTCCTACCATGGGCAATCCCGGATAATTCGGCGGCATGTACGGAAATTGCTGATGTTGCGCTACCATCATCGCATTCGGGTCAGCCATCGAAACTCCCTGTTGACTTGCTTCATTGGCCCTAGGCCTATCCAGTGAGGCCGTTCGACTGGAATAGGACACGTCCAATCGATCATCATGCTGATAGTATCCGGGTGTTCTTTTTCGGCTTCGCGATTTTCGATTCTCTTTTCTCTCCTCCATCTCTCTTTTCTCTTTCTCTTTTCGCTCGAATTTCTCCTCGTATTCCTCAATTTCTTTACGCCAGCTTTCCTCCTCATTTTCTCTTCGTCTTTTTTCTCTTGACATCGATTTTTCATGACGACTTTCGTCCCGATGCCGACTTTCATATCTCCTTTTTCGTTCTTTTTCTGGCGTCGCCGATTTTTCTTTTTTCTGCTTATCATCGTCTTTCCTCGTCCAATGTCTGGATACCTTACCTGCCGCAGGCCTGCTGTAGGGGTGCTTAACTCGGTACCCGATTTTCTTTTTCAACTTTTTCTCGACTTCCACTAGATCGCGAGCTTTCTTTCTATCGATAACTTCCCAAAAGCGTATTCGCGGATCCGTATTATCGGTCTCCTTCTTCCAAACTTGAATATTCGTATAATTTGGTTCCGGGTCTTTTTTATCCTGGAGTACGGCTTTCGCAATTGTATACGCTAACCCTGACGCCTTGGATTGGCAAGAGGCGTATAGCGTATGAAAATTACTAGCTGGTCCTTCTTGCCCCGCATTAAACTCGCGGCGCAGTTTCATGGCAACGTAAGCATGAGCCTGGTAATGGAATCCAGCGAAATTCTGCGGAATCCTGCCCAACCGCGACAGTTTCATAAATAGACAGGCGCAAGCCCACACTGCAGCTTCATAGGCTTTCTCCGGAGCCCGAGTTGTGGCCCATTCTGTCAATTGATTCTCGAATATGTTCCACAATTTTTCTGGTAAATTGGCCTGCAATACGTGAAATTGCAGCTCATAGTAGCGTATAGTTTCGATTTCGACTCCCGCTTCGTCGTAAATACGATTTATCAGATCCGTGGTCATAAGAGCCACTTCTTCATCCAAAGCAGGATCCATATGTGCAAGATACTTCTGAACGCACGGATTCGACAACGACACTCTACCATATTGAAAATCGACGACGTACTTTCCTTCTTTCAAAGCTTTCTTCAAGAGCTGCCCACGCTTCCCGAGGCCTCGTCGGTACTTGATTTTATCGTTCGGGTTTCCAGGCGGTTGATGAAATTTCCCGCTTTTTACTTGGTCCAATTCGGCTTTGTTTTCTTCTTTCGATATTCGATTTTCTTTTTCTTGTCTTTTATTATGCATCACTCTCGCAAACTTTGTAGGATTAGTTATGTTTTCTACACTCTGCCCACCAGCCTTGGCATAAACCGGCGGTGCGGGCAGAACGTTAGTTTCGGGAGATTCGTCCTCACTTCCGATTTCAGAAACGACTTCCACATATGGCTCCTCGCTTGTCTCCTCTTCTTCGGCGTTGATAGTTTCCAATTGTTTTGCCAGCTCAATCGCGGCTTTCCCATACTTCTCTTTTTCTAACGTTTCTATTTTTTCTTGCATTTCTTTTATCTGCTCTGTCAATCTTTCCACATCGGGTTGTATCTCGCGTTCGGGTTCAACTATTTCCATCAATTTCTCTTCTTCCCCGACATTCTTGCTATCGTCAACGGGTGCATTGGCTGTGGGGGAATCCGCGATGATTACTTCCACGGGCTTTTCCTGATCCATTTCGATACCTGAAACATTCAAATTCTCGATTTTAGAGGGTACGTTTTCTGTCTGCTCCTTCGAAGTTCCTTCTATAGGACCCTGGCTAGCCGGGACCACAACTTCTACTTGGGGAAACAGATCCGAATCGTCCCACTTAGTTACAGACTTAAAAGTTGCAGAAGTGCTGGGGACCCATAGGTCCTTAGCCTCGAATATAGACGCGGAAACATTCCAATAAATGAGATTTTTGCTAGCCGCGTGAATATGCAAAAAATGAAACACGTTATAAAAGTTATGGTTCAAAAAATAAATAGAGTTATCGCGTAAATCCGTTTCTATTTCTTCTTCGGGTTCTTTCAAGGAACGCGGTATCCATTTTATAGGCAGGACACAGAAAGTATTTTGGACCGACTTCTGCGTGCGTACCTTCGGATATCGGTCCATCATTTGTTCTGCTTGATCGGTCATTTTGTTATTCAGAAGGTCTTGGCCCATCCATTTCATAAATTCGATCCGCTCTTGTTCATTTCTCCATACGGTGGACCACATACCCGAAGTAAATCCAGGGACCCAAGATCTCCATTCTTGCGCCGAGTGAGGCCACAAGAAATAGATAATAGGATTTATATTCTTCTCGTACAACTCCTTGACCACAGGGACGATTGATCGATTGATCTTTTTATGGTAGTAGTCCTTGAGCGACGATACCTGTTCTTGCAATTTATTCGTAAAATGGATCACTTTATTGGGCCACCTTCCTTGTTTCATTTCCATTTCTCGTGGCTCTATTGGTCGTCCGAACTGCCGCGCCGCTAGTATATCTTCTAGATCCCAATCGTTGGTGGGCGTTACTTCTGATTCTTCAGTATCTTTTCTTTTTCGTGATGCTTTTACTCTTCTTTCTACCCACGGGTACCAACCGCGGGGTACTGGTTGCGGATCTTTTTCGCTATTCGAGAAATGCGGAGGGCAATAGAAATTTCCAGACGTTTGCTCTTCCGATAATTTATAAGTTGATATGGCTTCCCCGCGCATCATGAAGTACAACGCATTGATATTGCCGGTCATTTCTTCAACTCCGTATGCGCCTTTCCACTGCGGGTCCGTATATTTGTCTTCAAACGTTTCTCGAAACCTTCGGGCTAAATCGGCCACCAACTCTGGCTCCATCGTATCGTGAGGATATAATTTGAAGCAATTTTGCACATCACTAGCGAACCCGTATCGTAACAACGCCAAGAAACATAGAAGAGACCCGCGCGCATCGAGCGTCGCGTATCGTAAAACTTCTATGTTTAGTTTGTCCGCTTCCATTAACTGCCGAAATTCTAGAGAGCTCAATTGGCCCCACGAAATCTTAAAAGCATCAGCCCACAAAAACAGAATTTCCGTCATAAAGGCCTTTAAGTTCAGGGCTTCCGGGCTAATTCCTACCATTCTAGTCTTCGCTTTATCTTTCATCTCGGCTAACACGATTTCTAGATCATAAACGCAGCACGACAAGATGTAGTCAATATTGTCACGCCTTTTCCGGGCTAATTCTTTTTCTTGATCTAGATACCCGAATCTAGTCAAGACTAGCGTGATATCTTCTCGGATATGAAAACCGACGATGATGTTTTCTTCGCGGAAAATTGTATTATATACCTTGTGAAAATGTTCTCTGTCCCAAAACTTTAGATCTATTATAAAGTTTTTTCCACATATGGTCGAAATTGTCAAGAGCCGTAAGGCGTCGCTGGGTTTCGAACCCGCCGTTTTGGGTTTCCTCCCACTTTCGGTATCTAGCGCGATGACTACTCGTCCTCTAAATTTTGACTGATTTATCGCCTTGATAAACGCTTTCATGTTCTCGGGCGCAAGAAATAATGGTTCCTCGATGGCCGCATGAGGCACACCGAACAACGACGAAAAATAATTAAAGATATCTGTTGAGCGTACCATTCTTCGAACATTGTAATCTTAAAATTTTCATACAATTTTTTAACTACAATTTTTTGTGATAATTTCGAAACAAAACGACTCAAATGCACAAGAATAAATTTGGACATAGGTGAGTTGATCAGTCTCTCAAATACCCAAAATCCTCAGCATATAAATTGCCGCGCGGTCAATTTAGAGTCTCATTTCGAATAAAAAATTTCTACCACATATTTTAACCTTTTCACACTTACTACTAAGTTGGAAATTTGTATTATCTTGGCGATCTTGCGGTTGCCCGAAACTACTGTCTACTTCGACGAAACTGGACGTGGCCATATCGCGTTCGAATTTGAACTTCAAAAATCCTCCAGTCGACGATAATAATGAATATTATAATACTTTGCAAATGAAATCTAAAAAGTAGCTCCATAACAGCTTCGATTTTATGGGATCTATAACTCGGGAAGGGTTTTTTCGGGACTTATAAACATTTTCATTTCTTCACACCGAGCGCGTGAAAAAATATAATTTTTGCCCATTAAAAAATTTTCCGGCGTCGTAATTTTTACAAGTGCCTAAAACTGCCATAAAATTGCCAAAAATAAGTTAGAACGATAAAAATTCAAAGGGAAAAACGAGAAGAAATGGGGAAAATTATGATACAGGGAAGATTAAAAAAGGACACATAAAACAAAATTTGAACACAACGCACAAATAAAACGATAAAATGAATTATGAACTACAGTAAAAATCGGGTATCCGCGTAATAAAAGGCATTACGCGATTTACGGAGACTATTTGTACACGCGAATCTGGTTTCCCAGCGCGGCGTATTTTTATGACATTTTTATCTAAATTTTGTGTTTCAATTACTTCATAGGGGCCGTCATTTGTAGTGTCGGCCTTCCCTTTGATAATTCCTTTCTGGTAGAGAACAAGTTCTCCCGTTTGGAACGTCTTTTCGCGAGCCTTCCTATCATACTGTAGTTTTCTCTCGGCCGCCGATTTTTTATGATTTTCGTTTATAATTTTATACGTGTTAAGGAGATGTTCCGTTAACATGTATCTATAGGTGTCATAATTATTCTGAATAATTATGGGCCTTGCTATCTCGTTGTCTATCTGGAACCTTGCCTCGTGCCCGTATAATAGGCTATGGGGGGAATTTTTTGTAGTTTTGTGAGGCGTAATCCGATACGCAAATAAAATCTGTTCCAAATAATGGGGCCAGTCATCCGGGTCGGTAATTGCCACTCTCCTAATCTGCTCAATTAGCGTTCTATTAAATCTTTCCACCATACCATTACATTGTGGGTGGTATGGTGTCGTATTTATTTTCTTTATTTTGAGGAGGTCGCACACGTTGCGCATTAATTCGGACATGTATGCTGAGCCTTGGTCGCTCAGCAAGTGTTTTGGCGCCCCGTGAGTATAAATTACTTTCTCCATGAAGGCCTTTACTATAGTATCGGCTTTTTGATCGGGAATACACTTGGCCTCTACCCATTTCGTGAAATAATCCATAAATACGATAACATATGGCCTCTTTTCTCGTAAGGGCGAAATACTAACCACATCGGTGGCTACTATTTCCCAAGGGTAGGAAACGGGTATAGGGTTGAGTGGTTGAATTGGGTTCGCTATTGGGCGACATAATTGGCATACGACGCAGGATTTTATCCACTTAATGATGTCGTCTTCCATATTTGACCACCAAAATTTATTCCCAATTGCGGCAATGATTCTATCTATCCCTTGATGTCCCATCAAGGTATCGCCGTGGTATTGGTGTAGGACAAGATGCCTAAGCTTGGTAGGAATTACTAATTGATTTCTTCCGTGGATACTTTCCCGATACAATACTTCGTTTTCCAAGTGAAAACTATTGAAGTATTTTTTTGAGCTGTTTTCACCAATATTCCGAAAAATTTCCACCAACTTCGGGTCTAATCGCTGTTGTTTCTTGATCAGTTCCAGAGAGAATAAGTCAGACTCCTTTTTTGCTTCCTCTGGCGTTTGGTCTATTTCTTGTTGAGTTGGTGGTGGAGGATCAATAAATACTTCTTGTGTCTCTGGTTCAAGCATCTGTCTTGTCATGGCTCTTGTTACCGCCATGCATTCGGGTTCCGTATCCACTTTTTTGTCCTCGATTTCTTCGTTACCTTCTGGTTTCTTGTTTCGGACCTTCTCTTTCTCCTCTGATCTTGATAAGAAATCTGCAAAGGCGTTCTCGCGTCCGGCTACGTATTCAAATGTGTAGTTGAACTGTCCAATATATAAAGCCCATTTCAATAATCTTTGATTTTGTTGTTTCTCTGCGGAGAGCCATGTAAGTGGTTTATGATCTGTTCTAATTGTGACCCTAAACCCCATAACGTAATGTCGGTACTGTTTGAATCCATAGACTACGGCTAAGCACTCTCTTTCCGTTGTCGAATATCTTGTCTCGGCGTCGTTTAAAACTCTACTTGAATATGCTATCGTCCAGCGATCGTTTTCTGTTTCCTGATATAGAATCGCACCTATCGCTGTCCCCGAGGCATCCGTTTGAATTACAAAATTCGCCGATCCATCGAACACTGGGTACCGCAGAAAGGGTGCCGTCATTAAGGCATCTTTTACCCCTCTAAAAGCCGTTAACTGTTCTTCCGAAAGTTCAAACTTCTCTTTCCTATTCTTTTTTACAAGGGCTTTAAATAATGGCTGGGCGATAAAAGCTAAGTTATGTATGAATCGTTTGGACCATTGCACTAATCCTAAAAATTTTTGCAGCTGCTTGATGGACTTGGGTACTTCAAAGTTTTTTACCGCTTCTATTTTCTGGGGGTCAACTGACATTCCATTTTTGTCCAATATGTGGCCTAAAAATTTTACGCTGGCCGGCATAAAGGAGCATTTGTCAGGTTTCAATGTAAGGTTTGCGTTTGTCAAACATCGAAAAATAGTCTCTATATTTTGTAAATGCTCCTCGACTGTTTTTGAAAAGATTATCACGTCGTCAATATATACTAAACATATTTTCCACACATATGGATAAAGAATTCGCTCCATGAGACGCTGAAATTCTGCGGGAGCATTTTTTAAACCGAACGGCATCACCTTGAACTGGAACAGGCCGTCTTGACATATGAATGCTGTTTTTTCTTTCGATTCTGAGTGCATGGGTACCTGCCAATATCCGGACTTTAGATCCAGAGTCGAAAAATAGCGCGCACCTCCTAACGCATCTAAATAATCGTCGATTCGTGGTATCGGGAATTTATCGTCCTTTGTCACTTGATTGATTCCTCTGTAGTCGACTACTGGTCTCCACGTGCCATCTTTCTTGCCCACTAAAAACAATGGTGCGGCCCAAGGGCTTCTAGAGGGCTCAATGACCCCTTTTTCCATCATATCCTTTACGTGTTCGCGGATAATATCTCTTTGCATTATAGGGGCTCTCCAGTAGTGCTTTTGGACCGGCAACGCGTCTCCTGTGTCGATTCTGTGTTGTGCCTCATGAGTCATCGTCAGAGGGTCGTTCTTCATACTAAATGCGTGCCTATGTTTAAGTAGGACGTTCATAAGCTGTTGTTGCCCTTGTCGATCAATACTTGATTCTTTTACTAATTGCGTTATGATTTTGATAAATTCAGGTTCGCTCTGTTGTTGAATTTGCGGTTCGGACTGAAGTTGATGTATCTTTTCGTCAAATTCTGGCCCCACGAATTTCGTTTTGGATTTTGCTATTAGCTCGTTACTACGCAATTTTATTCCCTTGTTGGTTTCGTTTATTAGTAGAATTTGGAAATTATTATCCCTGGCGTCCACAATTGAGGCATCAACGTCGAACAAAGTATTCTTCCCCGTTTCTTCTATCACTATGGGGCCCTTTGTCCAATCTTTCTGTGGCCAAACCACAGCTTGTACAAAGGAAGTGGTATTCGGGGGAATATACGTCCCATTTTTTGTCCAAATAAAGGTTTCCTCGTTCATTTCGGTAATTCGCATGACTTGTTCTTGATCGTCATCACTTTCTAACTCAGGCAAATCTTCTTCCTTGATTTCCTCCTTTATGGGTACGTGATCCAAAACCATCGGATTTGCAGGAATTGGCAACCGCGGCGGTATTTGCATATCGTCAAATAGTGTTTCACTAATTATTTGTCTTTCTACATTCGCTAGGCGTATGTGGCCGTTTCGAAAATCAATAGATGCCTGTATACTAGGATGGGTTAGAAAATCTAGACCCAATATAATACCTTCATTTAGGTTATCTAGCAATGCGAATCTAGCGAGAAAATTTCCAAAACCAGTTCCAACGTATATGAATGTAGGACCATATGTTGTTACGCGTTTTCCAACCGCTGTTACTACTGAATTCAAAATCGGAAATTTTGTCTTTGATATATTCAGCAATCTCGACGCTGTATCTGTCCTCATAAAACTAGATTGTGCTCCCGTATCGATTAGAGCTTTAAATTCTTCTCCACGTATTTTGACGGGTATTAACAGTGGTTGACATTTGCGAAAATTTTCCAAAAATAAATGTTCGTTATCATTGGCGAGTCTAGGCTTTGCTTCTGAAGTGGAGCTGATAACATTCGCCAAGCTTAACTCATAATTTTCTATAAGTACTCCGTCTAGGGCTATAATTTCTGGTTTGTCTTGTTTTTTAGCCTCTTGTGAATTTATAACATTTATGGAATTATTAGGAGGATTATTGATCGGTTGCGACGTTGTTGGTGGTGCGATATTCGGTGGTGGCTGCGGGACACTACTTTGACGATAATAATATGCCGCATTTGGATTTTGTTCCATATTATTATGGTATGGCATCCGTTGACCAAAATTTGCAAAACCGGCTCGTCCACGATTCACGAAACCACCGCGATGGTCGAAATTTCGATTATAGAAGTTGTTGCCACGATTCCACGGCCTTCCTTGATCTGTTGGCTGAATCAGTTCCGGGTGAAGAATAAAACAGTTTTCGGACGAGTGGCTATTGGACTTATGGTATGAACAATACGGTCGGCGATATGGATTCCCCAAAACTCGATCAGGTAAATTATTATATTGAGCATTATTAGAATTATTATTGACTCCCCAACGATTAGGAGCTGGAGGGCCCTGATTCCTGATTGCGTCACTGACCATCTTCATAATATCTTGTTGAGATACGGGGTTTTGAAATGCTGGTGGAGGTGGAAAAATTTGCTGAGGCCTTGTAATTTGTTGTTGTTGACCTATAGTACTATCCTGCTGACGAATCTGCAAATTATTAAATCTTCGGTTTTCATAGACTCGATTCAACCGATCGTCTTCGCCGTCTTCTTGCTCCTCGCTGAATTCCTTCCAGGCCGTCGTATCGGCTTTCAATTTATTTACGAATTCTGCCAAAGAGGCGATATTTTTGAATTCGTGGAGCCGACCTTCCATTCGAGTTTGGACGTATACTGGAGCCTTGTGAAAATATGTTTCGATAACAATTCGATTTCTTTCGTTTTCTGTTTTTTCGTAATTCAATAAATGTACATACGTCTTTATTCGTCGCAAAAAATCCTTCGTAGTTTCCCCTTTTCGTTTTTTCATATCATGTAATTCCCTTCTAAGTGCAGGAGTATCCATTTTGGGGGCGATCATTCTGATTACGCTTGCTTTTCCTTCTTCATAGCTGCCATTTTTGTCTACATAAGTCGACGTTTCAAAATCACAACAACGCCAAAGCACTTCAATTCTCAGGTCCTCTGTGTCTTCAGGCTTGAATGTGCCCTCCAGACAGGCGAAAAAATTGAGTATTTCTGCAGCCTCCATTTTATCGGATATTTCTTTATTTTTCATTCGGCTTAAAATTATCTTCATCCTTTTTTCAGGATCTTCACAATATCTTCCATATTCTTGCCGATTTCGAGGACTTCCTCCAGGTATGGGTTGCTCTCTTCCTTGATTCCATGACGTAGTTGGTATATCTTCTTCCATCATTCGATGTTGGGCACCTTGAGCCTGAGCCTGAGCCAAGTGGTTTTCGAACCAGTTCAATTTTCTTTCCAAACTCCTGTCTAAATGGTCTTTGACCGTTTCAGACGGAAGTATTTCCATATCTCCGGTATTCAATATTCTTTCGTCAGGTCTTTTATCCATTTTCTTCATCAGTTCCCGCATTTGCTTTTCAACTTCTTCCATTATCTTTCTTGAATTTTGTTGTTCTTGTTCCCGGAATTTTTCTTCCCATAACTTGCGTTCCGCTCTTTCTCGCATGAGTTGATCCAGTATTTCTTGTTCTCGTAATGCCGCCTTCGTTCTTTCCACATTAACAGCATTAGTTGATTTGTCAACGGCTCTTTGCATGGATTCCAGGATGGCTAAAGTGGCCACATCCTGTATATTTCCACTCGTTATCCTTTCCATTTCATTTTTCGGTTTCGGTTCAATGTCGACCTTCGCGTCAGTTTTCGGTACTGTAGGCGTATATCTTGAGTTATAAAATGATACCGCATTCGTTTCGGGGGGTAAACTAATTTTCTCAAAAGATGATACTGAATCAGAGGACATCTGTATCCGGTGATCCGCATAATCATATGTTTCCGCATCAATAGTTTGATCTTTATCACTATCCTCGGGTAAATTCGCAAATTTCTTTGCTACTTGCTCGATAGTCGCCTCCATATTCGCCATTCGTTCAGTTTGATCCTCTTTATTTACTTCGGTTTGTAATAATGTTACCTTTGGTCGTCTGCAAGGTTGTTTCCGTACCGTTAATTTCGGTTTCGATGCTTTCTTCATCCTTTACCTTCGTAGCTGTACAAGTCACCAATGTCGTATTACGTGCTCGTATGCCCTCGGCTACCTAGCTGCGGTTCTTGGGAGATCCAATCTAGTACGGCCCCTGACGCTAACCCGGTGCTAGATACAATCCTACTGCAGGTCACGGAGACGTAAGAAACAAAGATATTTATTTTGGGAATTGACAAAAGTGCAAATACAACCGGGAGCAAGTGGTGAACGAAAATACAAAATGCCAAAGTATGAATACGAACGCTGATCTCCTCCCTAAGCCGCTGACCCTTCTTAAGTCCCTGTACACAGAGTCCCAGGGACCTTCGGGTATCTTAATCCACGACCTAAGCTGAAAGCTTAAGAAAATGATCTGTCTACCTGTTGAACTAACACTCACTCCTCTCCTCGACAAAGTTTGAACGTCGAAAGTCTTCTCAGGTCGCGGGAGTTCCTCTAGAGGAGTCCGCGACGCGAAGTCGAAAACACACAACAATACGAACAATAAGATGCGTCCGCTATCCTTCCACAGTCGCCACGGGTCTTCTTCGAAGACGCAAAAGAAAACGCGACCGGTTCACAATAAGACGTAATAATAATAATAATGAAACAAACCGTTACGCGTCTAACATCGACTTGCCAGATGCATGCAAAACATTCACGTCACCATTTATGTATTTTTTGACCCAAAAATGTATATGACACAAACCGTTTTACTGGTTTGTTTGCCCAAGAATAAATGAAATCACTTTAACAACAAAGGAGCTTTAGAGAATAAAAGTGAGGTAGTTAGAGGACCAAAGGTCAGAGGAATTGACCCTCTGACAGTGGCTCCGTTTTTGTATTCAGTTCGGGAACCTAACCCCACTAGTACTGGCCATAGAAAGGTTTATAGGGTACTCTGGTGCTGTCCTGGGGTTCTGCTGTAGAGTAATGGACAATGCCCGCAGGTCAGGGGAGGCAATCCCTGGTTCCATTCAGTATGAAAGATGGACAAGGTCACTCGTAGAATGACCTGATATAGGGGACCAGATTGTAAACCTGAATTCCCATTTTAGCCCTGACCCAAGAGGGACAAGGGCTCTTCTAACTGAGGGGAATCCCAAGAGGAAACTGACTTAGGGAAGGGTTCCCCAAAATACACCCTCAACAACAATAATCCTCTGAGAAGACTTACCTAGTCCTGTTTCTGAAGTAGGATTCCGCGCAAGGGCAATGGGTCCCTGTGGATGTGGATAACAGTCGGCAAATCGGGGAAACCATCCACTCGGTTCGGTAATGGGTGGGACACTCTAGTATGAGGCGGACAGATGATGGGGGTAAACCAGGTGCTAAGGGGCGATGGCGGCTGATGCAGTGGATGCAGGGAATATGTAAATTCAGCATGGAAACGCAAGTCATATGGGAATATTCAAATTTATTATTTAATATAAAAGGATGGCAGACACGGACTAAGTATAAAGTGGGACACAAGCTGAAAACCCAGAGAATGAGCGTAAAACTAACAAAACAGGCTCTTTTGAGGACCTCCTAGGCCTACAGTATGGCCCGGGTGGAGCTTACGACGCCCAAGCTAACTTCTCCAGTGGAAATTGGTGCAGAAGATGCCTATGGTCACATAGACATTTTCCAGTTCGAATACGTTAAGCATTGGGACTGAGTTTCACTCCCATGCTAAACATATGAATGTCTTTTAATGAGAACTTCCAAACTAGTCATTTTGCATTGCAAAACGTTGCTAGTTTTTACTGATAAGAGGTACAGGTAATGCTCCAAATATGGCCATGAGCTCGTAGAGCTTATCTGGTATATATTCTGATTAAAGGGGTCATACTGTAGCCTATGTGCAGAATGAAAACAACAAAAATGCAACAAAATGACAAACAAAATGCATGTAAAATGAAATGAATGAAACGAAATGAAAAGTAAGCAACTGTCAAACAAAAAGTGGCGAAAAGCATAAAGTATCAACATGATGTAAATCATGTGACGTTGGGTAAAATTGATCGGCACGTGACAGATAGAACTATGAAAAATTAGACAAAAACTATCAAATGTGCATCCTTATGGAATATTTATGTGTAATTTTACCATTTTATTAATTGAGTGGATGAAAGAAAGATTTTGATTCAGTTTTCATGACAAAAAGACTATAAGGATTATCATGGGTCTGTTAGACCCCTGATAATCATTATAGTCTTTTTTTTGACATTTTTCTGTTCTAAACATTTTACAAGAAGCAGACTTTGTTTCAAATTATTGTTTTTGAAAGATATCTGAGTTAAATAAATGAGAAAACTTCGAGGCTGAATGATGTGTATATTGGCTGAAATTTGAAAAAAATTGAACAAAAAGTAGGTTCGATTCGATACATGATTTCCATTTGAGTAAAAGCTTATACTGTAGAAAGAGGAAAAATTTCTTTATGAGAATGCGTAAGGCCGGAATAATTGGAAAAGCACCATGCTTATCCACCATCGATTTGGACAGAAGTGCGTTGATAGCTGTGCCCAACTCGAGAAATTTTAAAAAATCTATGAAATTAAGCAAAAATAGCTTTTTGAGTGAGTTCAGCAATGCCAAATTTCCTAAATTTCATTACTTATTCATACGGGAAAAAATGACTCATGGAAGAAACTGAATAAAATAAGAGTAATATTCTTTTCCATATTTTGCCGAAGGTTTGTTACAAATTTTTATATCATCATGAGTAGAGCATGGGTTTTTAAGTGCACAAAAGTCCAAATTAAGTGCATAATTAAGTGCAAAAAAACAATTTTACACTAATTTTTGGCCTTAATAAACTGCAATAAGACGTTTTAATGGCAGCAAACTGACAAGTTTAGTCGAAAAGAAACCTATTAAACATAACAATATTCATCATTTCAATATTTTCAAATGTTAAGCTTTGACGGCGATCAGACAATATTAATTTATATCGAGAAAACGAATGCTCCACGTCTACAGAAACTAAAGGTGCAAACAACGTTTTAAATTTAAATTCCGGATTTGAGTCAGAAACAAACGACTGAACATCAGGATTTCGGCTAAGACTGCTTGTAAATTTTTTGCAGGCAAATCCATCCAAAAAATCAGATGCATCACTGAAAATTTTCCACTGCTGATCTTTCGTTAAACCTTGTTTTTCTAGTTTTTCTATGGAATTGGGTAAGAAAGCGTACATAGTAACGTTAAAAAGTTCATCTTTCAACACTTCGTTTTGAATAAGCGCTTTTGCTTTAGCGGCGGATATCCAATCTTCTGGCAGTTCTTTTAAAAACGACAAAATTTTGTTAAAATTCTTACAGTAGTACATTGCGCAAGTGATCCAGGATCCCCACCGTGTAACTACTACATCTGGCGGAAGCGCTATATCTAAGAAAAGAAGAGCAAAAAACTAGATCTTATGCATTTTGTGGTTAACAACACAAAATAAAAAAAACATTTAATGTAAATTTACACACTTTCTGCAGTCTTGATTCATGAGTAATGATCAAGATAAATTTTCGATTCAGAAGAAAATGGCGACAATGCTAATCATCAATCTTTGATGATATGACCATTCCACGCAAAGTTTCATCGATCTCTGCAGCATCTGATCACGTAATTATTGAATAATGCTCCTGGTACATTTTATGATAAAAATTTAATATACTGCAGCTTTAAGTTGCGTTTTACTGTAGGAATAAAATTTTTAAAATTTAAAAATATATTCCAATATGTAGTGCGGGTCCTTTCTTAGGGATTTACAGAAAGATATGTTTGAACTAGTTAGAACTATTCCTTGACTAAGTGTAGTGAGGCAATTTGGCCACATTGTAAAGGTGTGTCAATTTTGGAAAGATCGGCAAGTTCAATTGGAAAAGATTGTGTCAAGAATTCCGGGAGGCGTGGCTACTGTGGCCGGTGAAATGATGAAAGATTCATTGTTGTTTTTTGTAGCGCTGGTGAGCAGTTGTATATTTTTTGTGTGTGTGATATTTTTGATAGTGGAGCGGCATTGATTTTTAAATCATAGTAAACCAAAAATCGAAAGTCTGTTCTAGGTGAAGTCAAACTATTTGGAAAACAGTTTGAGTATTTGGGTACAACTCCTAGAAGGGTAAGCTTGTGCATTTCCGAGTTTTGGCATCAGAAAACCTCAAACGATTAAGGAATGTTCCCTGGATAATTGACATAGCGCTCTATATGAACCCATCAATCTCTTGCATTTGGTTATCATTGTTGCCCATTGCTCTCCGAGTGTTGCCATCTACAGCATTCTGCAGACTTATTTTCTATGTTTTGTTCATTACTCACATAATGAGCATATTACATAAGCCTCAGATATTGTGCAACAGTTCCCCCCAGACCTGGCAACAACAATAACACTTATCTTATTCAAAGGTGCTTAACAAGGGCTCCTCCTAAATGCCCAGGGGAAAATCTAGATCCCCTGGGAGGAATGATACTCGAGGTATCCCAGGATCAGTCTTCCTCATAGTTGATGTCTGCAAGAGACACGGGCCTGGGCCTTAAGCCTTTTGCTACTTACCATAACTGATGCTAAGTATGTGTAACTAAATAGATAAACAATTAATATTAAAGAAGTTGGATGAAGTGTTATATTTGCATTTGCGTTGTGGCTTTGAGTATTAGGCAGGAGTGGGAGTCCAGGGTTCATCTTTAATGCACGTATTTCCTATGCCCATGCTTATCCGATTAACTTAATTAAATGTACTTAAACCTGACAGTAATTACTCCACAAATTAAGGAAAAGGTACTTCCTTAACTTGTCTCCCAAATTAGAATAAAGCGAAGAAGGAGACTGCTCTCCGATTTTACCTCTGCACAAAATAAACACTATTATACAAATCGAAATGGGGAGAGAAAATAGCAATCACTTCCACACACTGCGAGAAATGCATCAAGAAAAGTGGGGCATGGGCTGAGGCAATGAGTACGAATAAAAACAACTAATGTTACGTATATGAAAAACAATTTCAACACACATCAAAAAAGTGACCAAACGCACGCCTACTGACATGCACTACAGTAAGACGACTGTTGATGGTCCGCGTCACTCACTCCACTTGGTACTTGCGGACCTCATGCGCCAAATGACAAAAATGACAAAAATACAGCTAAATTTGGTGGAAAAAAAATAAAACAAAAGCACTATAGAATTATGCAAATTTAAGATGTGTGCTTGGCAAGGGTTCATTGTGGACTACAGCCCATAACACCAATATATTATATAAAAACGAGAATAATTTCATGATCATTTTTCCTTCTTTTTGTGGTGCTCTGTTGCTATGCGGATCATTTGCGCCACTGGTCATCCACTTTGTCGATCTGCATGCCAACTTTTCAATCACGACTTTGACAGCAACAGGGTGCCCAACAAATACAGTAAGTGAAAGTTTTTACAACTTCAAAAATGGTAGACAAATTGCATTGAGATTTTAACAAAATATTCAAATTGTTGTGCAGGTCTTTCCTTAAGAGGCGTAAGAAAAGATATATCTGGTCTGAACTGACCTGTTAGAACTGATCCCTTGGCTAAGCCTCGGCGATAGTGCAACAGTCCGGTTCCCCAGACCTACAACAACAAAGAGAACCTTAACTATAAGTACGGGGGCCTCACCAAGGCCCTCTGCAGTCTTCTAGCTGAGACAAGGAATTCCCTCAGGGATAAACTTACTTGGGTATAGCCCGTAAGGGGTTTCCCAAAGCTTACCTGGTGTAAGCAGGCGCCTGGGCCTCTGGCCCTCCGCCTTCGTTGATGCCAATAATCTAAATGAATAAACAAATATATTAAACAATATGTCCGACGAAATGTGTAAAAGAATGTGGGTATACCACAGTATATAATATATAACACAAGACGAGTTTGCTGGGAAATTATATTTGGGGACGCCAGCAATATAACCAAAATATAATTAAAACGAAATATAGTGAACAATGATTTTCACTATCATTTTTGGTCTTTCTTTGGCGCTCCACTTCTATGCAAAAATGTCTGCGCCGCTGGTCGTCCCTTTGCTCGATTTGCATGGCGATTTCCCCACGCCAATTGGCATCAACAGGGTGCCCAACAAAATTAGTACATACAGAAAGTAAATTTTTATGCTCACCTATGTGCTAGAAAGCGTGGTATTTTTGGCATTTTTCCACATTTCTGACTCTTTAGAATAGATGCAAAAAGTGTATGATAGGAGTAGACAGAAAGATTATTTCACAAAAAGTTTAGAAGAGTTCTCTTCTGCATATAATCAATGTTTTACTATAGAGTTATGTATTTCCTACAGTTAGATATTTTGAATTGCCCATACATCAAATAAAATGCCAGAAAATTAGAAAATCCTAAAGTCTTAGCTAGCAAATTTGAAATTTGTCCTTTAATAAATGTCGGATTAAGATTCAACATGTAAAAGTTGCAACTAATGGATATTTAGGTAGATTAATTTCTAATTTATCAAAGTCAAGGTTAAACTTATCAGGAACTGTACCTTGGTCAGCTATGTTCACATGCTTTTTGGTTTTGTAAAAATTTTGTAAAAAGTAAACATTTTGTAAAAAAAATTAAAATATTTTTTTTTTGTAATTTTGTAAAAAGAGTTTATTGTCGCCTGAGGAAGGTAGTATGTAGATTAATGATACATTGCATTATTATAACCACTGTATTGTTCATTCATTGTGTGCGGCAGAATAAAAGCATTATATTATTTTTATGTGATTGCACAGCCAAGAAATGGAGAATCATGATGTTATACACTGAACACAAGCAACCTTTCGCCAAATATTTCGCTTTTTAGTTGTTGACTGGGGAAGAATGACTAAAACCATTTAAATGACGTCAAATCAGGAAACTCTTAGCACGTAAAATTTACATAATAGCTTATGTAAATTTAGCTTTATAAAAATTCCATTTGAAAGTAAAATTGACTGAATGAATGTATTGCCAAATGGCAATCATACTAAATGATCTCTGGTAGTGAAGTAAGCATGATTAGTTTATTAGAGATTATTTCGATCAAAGAAGAAATACTGATTTTTATTTTTCTTATGGCCAGAATGAACGATGTTGATACTGCAGGTAGAGAAGCATGATTTAGATTGAAAATATTGAAATTTCATAGTTTTAATAAATGAATGCAATACTGCAAGTTATAGGCAAAAACATGCATTTTTCCTGCAGGAAATATTTTTACACTAAGATATGACACAATTAATATCAAAGGCAATGCTTTACTGTATTAAGACATCATTTGCAGTAAACTTTGTACCATAGTGAAATGTATTAAATACATACCTACAGTTAAGATATAGTGTATACATATCTTGCACAGTTAGTCATTGATAAAAACATAACACAGTTGGAAAAATAGTTAACTTAAGGAGAAATCCCCTCAGAACATGACAGAAATTTAGTTTTGAAAATTAAAAGGTATTCCCCACTAGGTCACTTCTGCCACTGCATCATTTTCTCTATCAGACCACTTCAGCCACCAATTCATATCCACCACCATCTATCATTTTCTCAATCTATCCTGCTTTTGACTTGCAACAAAACTTTGTAGTACTTGGAGTCAAACCTTTAATGAGTAGGCAAATCACCTGTAAGGCGGACACAGTTGGAACAATGGTTAAGCTTCAAATAGAGAAAAGGTAGAAACATGATATAATTTTGACCTTTCTGTCATCATGAAGAAAATTAGCAAAGTCATCCCTACCTGAAAATTGCATGTCAAATCGAATATGTTTGTCACCACATTTATTATTTATGGGATATTGCATTTTTTTTGTAGGCTGCATGGGCAAACTCACATACCAAGTTTCTGTGGTGAACGACAACTTGTTACCACCCAGCAATATTATGTTCTACGCAGACACTATGGATGAATGTGCCAAGTTATGCTACGATAGGGGTCATGGATGCAAGGCCGCTGTTTTCCAGATGTTGCCAAAGAGAGTGGCCCCCAAAGGTGGACCTTGTTCAGCTGTTCGACATCCGTGGAAATTAGGATTGACCTGCCAGTCGAAAGTAGGATGGCCTGTAAATAAAACAGTGCCAGACTTCTCGTCTAAATTGAGAAGTCACATTTTAACGTGCATCGAGTGCCCAGATTCTGATGGTGATAGGAAGGATCAAATGAATATCACACCCCCTGAATGGGATGAAACAATGGACCAAACCACAAGACCAATGCTGACTGGTTAGTGAATTTTGTAGAGCAGGTATAAGTGAATGTAAAATACATTGTTTGTCTTTTTGCTCAGCTGAAGTGACATAAGCCACATTGAAGATTACAGGTTGTACAGGATTAATAACTTTAGTTTCACTAAAATGGTTCGCTTTTAGTAAAATCAGTGCTGTGTGTCAGTGTTTTACAAGATGGAACAAAACTTTTATTTATGGCCAATTTTTCCATTACAGGGATCCAACTGTTCACACTTGAGGAGCTATCAGAGTACTCCAAAAACCTTATACAATTGCTCTCTTAAAAGTTGTAAAAAAGAGACAGATTAGAAGGAGCCATACTCCAGTAAAATCCATTCTCAAGTGTCGAAATAGGAATTGGGTTAATCAGAGTACGTAAGCACCTAATCACTACTCAACTGCTCCACCTAAACAGGATCAGTCCTGTGGTAGAAATGGGATGCAACAGGTCAGTATGTCCATATCATGACAGTGGATCACCTGTTTCAGTTCACTTGAGCTGAAAATGATTCTAAAACTCTCAGAGCTTGAAGACTTCTGATCCAGTGGCTAATATGGAGAAGTCAGGAAGAGAATTAAGTCACAAATGTATAATTTCACATGGATGTGGTAGGCCTGAAATCCATGTTCTACTCTGCTGGAGATGTTGCATTTTGGGGATAATACTACCACAAAGTGTACTAAATGAATTATATTAATATGGGTCGGTCCAGCTTACTCTTCCTTTCACAATGTAAACAATGACCAAAAATATGAAAACAATCCCAATTTATGATTGTTGTTCTAAAATTTAGAGTCATTGCATTTATTGTCAACTTTCAGGCTAATCTGCATAAGCTGGAGATAAACTATGTCCATTGGTAATAATACCAGAGGGATGTTGTATGATGACATACAACATTCCGGCAGTAGGATTGATCTTTCAGCCAATTAAAGAGTTCCAAATTACTCCATGTTTCGAGCCCTGATTGGGACCGTCACACTTACCTTAACTCTGGCCTGTGGTTGGATAGCTCCAGTGACACCTAGGAAGTTCATCAGCACCAGAATTGATATCTGACCATACCATGTTTAGTGGTACAAAAAATAGAGGAATGGACCAGCAGCCCACATGAAAAACACAGTAGAAGGTTTTAAATCATGGTCATCACATGTCACATATTGCCTTTTAAGGAAGCTGTGCTTACCTAATGATGCCTTATCACCATCTTCACAATTTGCATACATGGGAGGCTTGCTAACATAAGTGAATCCCCAACAGAACTCTTCTTTACCAAATTCTTGTGTGAAATACAATGACGTGAGAGTGCACCTCATATAATGATGTTTGGATTGTGTACATCCTGCTTTTGACTGGCATTGGCAGCTCAACCTGTGGCTTATGCCACATCTTTCCCACACAGTCTGAGAGTGTGATTTGGGTGAGTCTACATGAATGATGAAATTTAGATCAGGAATTTACCTCTAGCTCAAAATTTCAACTATCAAGCGTGCAGTGGGTCCCTGTACCTTGGTAGTGGAGAGGTAGTCAGGAACAATCTTTATGCATGCATCTTCAATTTTGATTGGCTTTAATCACAATGAGGTGAAATCATAAACAAAATTATTAAATAGCAAAAAAAGACAACCCCAATTGCTAAACCTTTGATTTCTTGATTGGAATTACTACCTAATTATGCTTCGAAGTAAAAGCTCTGGATCTTCCAATGTTACCAAAAGCAAAACTCAACCAAGCTTCTTTGCTTGGAAACTAGTTGTAAAAAAGGTGCGGGACGGAACCCGTAAGTGCAAGGCAAAACCATAGGAGATGTAGGCAAGTGGAAAATACACTACCAATTGATAAACTGAATATATACCAGAATAACTAATGTGATGGTTGATGTATCTTCTTGCGAATAACTCTAAGAATTGACATAAATATGAAAATGCAAATTAATTGGCAGTTCCCCACCGCAACATTTCCATGAAAAATTCTACTGGTGGACATCATGGTTCTCAAAATTTTTTTCTTCATAAAGCCAAGCCAGCTCGAGCTCACAAAAAAATGACAGTCGTGAGGCCCAAGTGGCCCAAAAAACCAACATCAAGAAAGCCACTGCGTCATGATAATCGCACCCGTGCTGGTACGATAACTGTGATGACCTTCAATACATGGCGAATGGGAGAAAAGGTGTCCAACGGATTGGCCAAAGTAGCAAAATATATCAATATGGTTAATGCTGATATCGTAGGCATACAAGAGAATGTGCGAGGTGACGAAATTGATACACTTATGAGGCTTCTGAATCAAAGTTACAAAAAATGCTCTATAGTGTGAGGGGATGTTTCATGTGCTGTGTAAATTCTGTACATTTTTGGCTCAGTGGACAAGATTTCAGATACAGTTTTAATTCAGTCTCAGATCTAACTCAGTCATTATCTTTTCTTCATAAAACAATGTAGTTTTTATCTTTATTGAATTAGCATGTAAAATGAGAAAGTTAAAAAATTGTTGTGAGTGGCCGCAGCAGCCACCTCAACTATGAGTTGTTGCAAAAAGAGAGCACCTTTCTCATTGCTCAGTTGGCACAGTTAGTTAGAGCATGCAGACAGTAGCTGCAAGGTCCCAGGCTCAAGTCCCAGACTGAGCCTAACTTTTACTTAAGCTCCGAGTAGCCGGAACAGGTTGCCTCAACAAACAAGTATAATTTATAATAGAAAGATAAATATCTGAAAGTGACTATGCATAATAGGTCTCCACTGGACCATATGTATTCTCTCAAATTCTAATAAGCTTACTGCAGTCTGTCTTTTAAATGTCATTTTTCTGATAAGAGTTAAAAGCCAGTACTTTTCATTAAGCAACTCACTATTATTTACAGTATCAACACTGAGCAAATAATTTACTTTAAGTTCAAGATAATTAGTTTTTTGTTTTATTCAAATGTAGTATTGGATAATTTTTAACAAGGTTTATACTGGACTAAATTATTCATGTAAACAAAGCTAGTGGATTACCAAACATTAAAAAAATAGCTGCTGTCTGGTGTAGAAAGTGTAGAGTGTAGAAAAGTGGAAAAAATTTTTTTTTTGACAAAAAGAAAAAACAAACCATAAAAAATGTTCCAAGTCAGTGATTGTGGTGGGTACGTGATACACATGCAAGTGTATGGCTATAAATTTGAGTGGGGAACTAACAATAATCAGGATAAACTCATGGTCAAAGTTTCATGAATCTGGATTCTTTTTTTTAATTCTTTCATTATTTACAGAAAATACAAGAAAATTCAGGATTCAAATGATCAGACCATTTTCTTCCCCTTCCAGTTACAAAAAACAATCTATTCTTTATTGAATCTTGATCAACCCTCCAACTCAGATAATAGCTGCCAATAGTTTTTTTCCATTTTGCGTTCTTTGGTTTCTGCCATGATGTCTAGAACTTTTCCACTTATAGTAATTCAAAAATGCAAGTGAAACATATCCAGTTTGCATGGCATTTGTTTTCAACTTTTTCCAGACAAATAGCACCTGAAAATGATACTATAGATACATAGACAGATAAAGCTATGCTTCTCTTCTGGCCTCAGAACTGGTACGTCTTGATAATATGAGCCAATTTTCTAGTATGATATCAATTTTTGCCAAGATTTCTCAAGGGCTGAGGACACAACCTATGCTATTGTCATATGGCCAAATCCACATGGCCAGTAGGTCAGAAAAATAATGCTCCATGAGGGACTTGAACCCATGACCTTCTGCATACAAGGCAGACGCATTATCAACATGGATGGTTTGGAAATCCTGGTTGTAGTGGTAATGGTGAGTGCCGGGCATGCGGCGTAATGCATAGCCAGATGCACTTCTACAATATTCTCATCAAAAGTTTCATCCCTACATGGACAATCATCTTCTGCACCCTATTTTTCAAAAACTTATTTTCACTCCAAACAATTCCATATAATTTTCATGACAATCATCTTTGTCTTAATTTTAAGCAATGGATACACTCCCATAATAACCAGTTTGCCCATCATGCAATCTTACGAATCAACAAGCTACTGGAATGCGGGTTGCAAAATCGCTCTGCCCAATGGTGGTATCTTGAACTTTTGGAATGTTTACCTGGATTTTCGAGAATTTCCCACATATACGGCTTGCAGGAATGCTCGAGATGCTGTCACCTTTAGTGAAAATATTACTCTCCGACGAAAATGTGCAGAAGAAATTTTTCATCTAGAATATGGCTCCAGCGACAGAACTGAAAGGTTAGGACATCCTCATTTCCGAATTTTCTGTGTGCTGTAATCTTCATCAAGTGACAGAATAGCTTGGCTTATTTTGAGAAAATGTGTGAACAAGAAATTCTAAAATTTTCAGTCCTTGGAAGCATCACAAAATTTTTCTACAACTGCAACTCAATAATTCAGGTCAGTATGAAGTAAGTCAGACAGTCTATTAGTCAGCAGTATTCTGCCAAATTACCACATTTTCTAAAATTCAACTTACTCATCTTATAGAGTCTTCTATAACCTAAAGCTAACTTCTGATGTTACACCAGATTTTTTTCTCAGTGGGCTTCATTTATGCTACAATTTATGTAATGGCAAGTCCTTCTGTTTGGTCTCAGATGCTGAAAGAGCATAAAACATTTGTGATTTGAAAATTATGACAAGTTTGATTGGGAGAGGATGACTGACATCAAACATCTTTACTTTAACTTTTTCAACAATGTGTGTAGATCAGAGATTGTGTATCACTATAGCCACCATTAATAATGATCTCGCTACAGCCACCAGTGTCACATATTGAAAGATACCATTACAGCCAATGTCTCAATACAGCCACTAGGGACAACCTATAAAATGCAGTGTTATAAACAACTTGTACGTGATACGTGTATTGGTATTACATAATGGGCATTTAAGTACAAGTATTACAGGAATATGGCAAAGAGTACAGATGCAGCACATTTCATGGCATTAAAAAAATATTGTTGCGTGGGTGAGAGCCTCATCACCTCATCTGCATAAGGTTTGTGCTTAAAAATAAAGAGGCCATCTTAACTGCTAAGCATTGAATAAAAACTTACTCCAAAATTTTGTACAAGCATTACAAAGACCAAATTGGATTTTGGTGCGGCTGTTGGGCACCCTGTTGATGCCAATTCGTGTGGGGAAATCGACATGCAAATCGACGACAGGGACGACCAGCGGCGCAGACATTTGCATAGAATGGAGCGCCACCAAAAGACCAAAAAGATAGTGAAAATCATTCTTCACTTAATATCGTTCTTATTATATTTTTTGACATTATTGCTGGCGTCCCCAAATACAATTTTCCCAGCAACTTGTGTTTTTTATGAGTATTTCACTGTGGTATACCCACATTCGTTTTGCATATTTCGTCGGACTTATTGCTATATATATTCGTTTATTTATTTAGATAATCCGCGTCGACGAAGGCGGAGGGCCAGAGGCCCAGGCGCCGGCTTACATCAAGTAAGTTTTGGGAAACCCCTTTCGGGTTATACCCAGGTAAGTTTATCCCTGAGGGGATTCCTTGTCTCATCTAGGAGACTGCGGAGGACCTTGGTAAGGCCCCCGTATTTAGAACAAAGTTTATCTTTGTTGTTGTAGGTCTGGGGATAACCGGACTGTTGCACAGATCACCGAGGCTTAGCCAAGGTATCCGTTCTAACAGGTCAGTTCAGACCCAATCTTTTCTTACGCCTCTTAAGGAAAGACCTGCACAACATGGCAGTTTTTGTATCAACTCCGTTCATGAAACCAAAAATGTTAGTTTGTTCCACAAATGACGATGGTTACTTGCACTATCTGTTTCGCCAAAAATCTCAAAAACGACTCAGTAATAATTTTTTGAGTGAATATTACTAGTGCAGAAATTGTGTTATCAATGGTCCTGATGAAAATAGGTAGGCTCCACGTTACAATAAGACATATACGATGCACAAAATATTTATTGTGCAGAAAAACAATTTTCTGCATTATCTGTTGAGTGGCTCTTCTGAGACATTCTGTAGTGACACTTTTGGTATGCGACACTGGTGGCTGTAGCAAGATTATTATTATGTGTCGTGGTGGCTCTAGTGAAATTTTGGTGGCTATTCTGATACATTAGCTGTAGTGATATGGTGGCTATAGTGATACAGTGGCTATAGTGTGATCCTGGCTATAGTGAGATAGGCCCAGATCAGACATAAGCATTTTTAACAATTTACACTCCATTTGTTCAACTGGATAAGACTTTATTATATTGAGCTCCCTAGAAGGTATTGAATAGAGTTTCCATTGTAGAATTTTGCTACATCCTACTTTCCAGACTCTGAATCACTATGATCATATTTGCACCTATTGCTTCTAAACTGACCTTACTCAATTCAGATTAAAGCAAATCAGAAGCATCACCAGTTACCCACCCATGCGCAGAAATCTGGTCACCAACAAAGAACTGGTAATTCTGGTTGGCGATTTCAATACACCATCCCACTTGGATTGGGTTAATGAAAATGTCGCTGATCATTGCGGCTGGGCTTTCAATTTCCCAGTCACTTCTCACTTGGAGCAACTGCAGTTTATGGACACGTATCGCTACCTCAATGGGTACATCCTCCATCCCGGCAACACATGGTCACCAGTTTATAAATTAATATCCGAATTGGCAGAATACCCCTGTGCAGAACCACAAGTTCGAATTGATTACATAATGTTGAAAAATGCAACGGTTCGAGGATTGACGCCTATTTATTCCTATGTTTTTCATGGTCACGAGAAAATCAATCAATATCCAATGAGTTTTGATAATGATTGGCCATCAGATCACTCAGCTGTTGTTACTGTGTTTGCCCTTTCTAGACGATAAATAGGAAATTGTTCTAGTAAATTTGAATTCATAACTTGAAATCTGACATTGTGCAAATTTCCCATAATTAGCATATTGGTTCTGGCAGTGAAAATATCATTGAAGCTGCAGATATGGCAGAAGGTCCTGTTCCACTTAGTCACTGATTGCTGATACCAGAGCAATTTGATCATGCATCAGGTTTTTTTGTCCAACTTTCCACATGATGGAACCATTATTTTATCAAAGTCAAAAATTCCGAAAGGGCTGAATTGAATGGAGAAGTATCTCTTCTCAAACTGGTTTATTCATTTTTAACGTAGTAACTGCTTTTCGACTTGCTTCGAATAAGCCAATCGATGTGTCAAATTATATAATTGGTATTTTCTGAATCAGAAGACATAATAGTTCAATGAGGGTATATCTATTTTGTGCACATCTTTCCTTTGGGTCAAAAGAAACATGGGTTTGGTTTGGCTGAAAAAGTTAGAACTGTCCCTCGGCTAAGCCTTGGAGATGGTGCAACAGTTCTCTCCACTGACCTGGCAACAACAATCTTCACTTACCTCTGCCAAGGGGCCTCACAATGGCTCCTCTTAGACTCTCAGAAAAAAAACTAGATCCTCATGAAGGAACAATACTCAAAGGATCCCTGGATAGGTCTTCCTTCCACTTGACATCTGCAAGCGATGTGTTACCGAAATTTATGCTAATACAAAATGCTAAATAAATAAAAAGTTATTACTAAAGAAGGCATTAAAGAATTATGCAAATTTAAGATGTGTGCTGGGCAAAAGTTTATTGTCAATGCTGGCATAAAATAGCAAAAATATAATATAAAAACAAGAATGATTTCATGATCATTTTTCTTGTTTCCGTGGGGCTCCATTGCTATGCAAATTGTCTGTGCCATCAAACATCTATTTTGCCCATTTGCATGTCGACTTCCTGATTGCAACATTGACAGCAACAGGGTGCCCAACACCTAAATAGTTGAATCTGCCTGTAGATGTGAAGAGTGGATTGCATCTGAAAGGCAGCTGAAAATGTGGATGATGACTCATATTGATCATGATTCTGCTCCTTCTAAACATGCTGACAACACATGAGTTGTTGCAATATTATTATGCAGGCAACTGAATCACCAGAAACACATTAAACCACAACCATACTGTTGTATGGCAACATACAACATTCCACCCATAGGATTGATGTTGTAGCCAATCCACGGGTCCCAAACCTGGCCATTTTTGTTGAGCCCTGGTCGAGATGGTTACACCTACCTAGACATTGGCCAATGGTGGGACAGCTACGGCGTCACCCAGGAAGCCCTTCAACACTGGTGACTGTACCAGGAGGCCCCCTGTTGCTCCAAGGGGGAGGAATGTTGTATAGCAACATACAGCATTCCACCTGTAGGATTGATGTTGTAGCCAATCCACAGGTCCTGAATCTGGCCATTTTTGTTGAGCCCTGGTCAGGATGGTTACACCTACCCAGACATTGGCCAATGGTGGGACAGCTATGGCACCACCCAGGAAGCCCTTCAACACTGGTGACCGTACCAGGAGGCCCCCTGTTGCTCCACAGGGGGAGGGATGTTTTATAGCAACATACAACATTCCACCCGTAGGATTGATGTTGTAGCCAATCCACAGGTCCCCAACCCGGCCATTTCAGTTGAGCCCTGGTTGGGACAGTTACACCTACCCCGACATTGGCCAATGGTGGTACAGCTATGGCACCACCCAGGAACCCCTTCAACAATACTTATATCCATATAATAACTATGCAATTTTACCATCTTGAAATCCGCAATACCCCATTTGCATTTTTCCACTATCATTCCTGAATATTTGTATTATAGCATCTATAATTGTTATCATTTTGATTATTGCTATCGTGCTGTTTGTGATCTTGAGGAAAAAAAAGGTAATCACAGGTCCCGTCAAAATTAGATAAATCAACGAAGAAGGTAATTTTTCTGTTTCTAGAATATCTAAGACTTGATTTGCTTGTATCCTTATGCCTCTAGTTGTCTTATTTTATTTTCTGATGTACAACTTTTGTGTGCATTTGTTGATTTTTTCTTTCATTGAATTTTTTGGTCCATCTGGCTAGAGCCACTGTTGAATTAGAGCCACCGTCTTGGTAAAGCTACCACACTGTCAATAGGCGTCTCACCATACTCAGATGAGCAACAATTTTAAGAGTATGTTTATATCATAGGATTGGGTACAGATGAACAGGCAGTAGATTTGACCATTGATCTTATAGGCATTTTGGCCAACTTTAAGTGGAATTTTGTGGCTCCTTGTGGAATTTTGTGGCTCATATGCCCTGGCTTCCCTTCTGCCGTTCGTGGGAGATTGATGACTCGATTGTCACCCTAATGTTAGCTGGACCTAACTGAGTTAAAGTTAAGAAGGAGGTTACTAGGCAAGTGCTGAATACAGAAATTATTATTGAAGAAAACACTAAACCTAGGTTAGGGGAATACAGAACAATGGTACAATGCCATTAGCACACAAATGTACAAGCACCTCTCACAAAATAAACTTGGATAAGATGCCCGACTGTTAGGCTGCTGTGGGTTAAGATGATGTAACTGACTTTTGGGTTTAGACAAAGGAAGTTGCAACAGTTCTGACCACAGGCTAACAAAAACAATAAACTAAAAACTCTCTCACACGTTTCACCAGATACTCGCCAGTACTTCACCAAACCTCAGGCAGAACACCTTGGCACGTATTTCAGGAGATCCTACCCAAGTCTCCACTCCCAAACTTATGAAATCCTCCACTACGCCCACAAAACAATACAAGTTACGGGTCCAACTTGTATTGGGTAATGATGGGCGACGCCATCAACAATAATAATAAAAATATATTAAATAAAGACGATGGCGGCAACACTCCACAAAACCACATAATATTTTAACACTGACCAATAAACACAAAAAACGCGAAACAGTGGCTGCATTTCTCTATGCAAATTTTCTCTTTCTTCTTTGCCACTTTTCGCTGCATCCTTCCCCCTGGGCACTGATGCCGGAAGCTGAACACATGCACCTGTGGCAACCCCAACATCTCTCGGCCCTCAAAACCGACCAACGGGAGGTGAAAACCTTTCTGCAGCCTGAGTCTCATACTGAGGCCCGGATTGCAAAGCAGTTTTCCCCTGGGAAAACAAATTTTTGGGGCTACCCCCTCCAAGATGTGATCCAGCCCCTACCAGGTCCTTTAGGTGACGGCGACTTTGATCAATCCATTTGGCAGGGCACTCTTTTTCAGGCTACTGGTAGGATCACAAATGTAGTTCAGCCTGGACTTTGACATTGATCTGTGCCTAGATCCGGGGCGCCACCGTTCCTCTTCTACTGTTTACTGATTTTTACAGCATAGGGGTTGAGCTACTACAGGTGCGCTTCCTCTATGATTGGTCACTCACCACATTGTCCCGTCCAATACAAATCTACACAATAAAAAATATTTTCTATAAAATATTTCAATTATCTGATTATGAAATAATTTTATTAAAGCAAATAAAATTTTTTCACGTCTTCATCTTTTTCAGGCCCTGAAATTACCGAGAAAAAATATGAGGGCTATGTACACGCCCAAAATAAGATAGACGGAAATAATAAATTTTGCCGGACAACTTTTGGGCACCGGAAACGAGAAAAATTTAAAAATTTAAAGCAACAATAAAACAAGATAATATATTTTTTTGTATTTTGTATTTTATTTGTGTTTTTGTATTTTTGTACGCCGGATACTGAACAGGTGCACCTGTGACAACCCCGACACGACCTGTAGGAAATGGACTTGGCCCATGTGTGGGTTAGCTCTCTCTCGGTTTTATATTATAGTGTTGTGTTTTTTTGGCTACATGGTTGTGTTTTTTAGTGTTGTGTTTTTTTGGCTAGTAGTTTCCCCATGCATTTTCATAGTTTTCCAGCATTGGTGAAACCTCGCATAGCTCTGCACCTTTTTCCTATTCGTTTTATACTAGTTGCCATTGTGTAACCATTGTTCCCATTGGTTTTCATAAGTGTATAGTTTTATTAGGTAAAAGTATATGGGAAAAACGTCTCCCCCTTTCAACTAAGCTTTGGGGATTCAAATCAGGAAACTGAAAGTTTACTAATTTGGATCATTTAATTACGGGGTTTATGTACTCTAAGTCTAGGTTCTTTCGAGTAAGCATGGGTGTAGGAAACTATGCATTAAAGACGATCCTTGGGTATCTCTCCTGCCAAGATATCTATTCTCTTCCCACTTACGGAGTAGGACAAGTAACGGCCCGAGGTTACACATAACCCCTAATCCTATTTTCAAATATAACATTAGCAGAGTTCTTGAAAAATAGGGTGCAGCCAGGAGTCGAACCTGGGTTACCAGCACTCCGGGCTGATGTGCTCACCACTAGACCACCACACCACGAGGTGAACCCAGATTAAGGTGCTCCTCTAGGCTACGATTTTGAAGCACACAACTCCAATGCTTGGTGGTCGTGAACCTACGACCTTTGGCAAGTAGCAGCGTACCTTCTGCTTTTTGAACTGCCGACTAATGAAGTTGCTAACTTTTTTGAAATGAAAATTATATGGAATTTTTTATATGGAACCTTGTGGTGTGGTGGTCTAGTGGTGAGGACATAAGGCCGGAGTGCTGGTAACCCAGGTTCGACTCCTGGCTGCACCCTATGTTTCAAAAACTTATTTTCACTCCAAAAAATTCCATATAATTTTCATTAGCAGTTCTCTACCAAAGGCTATCAAAAGCATGCTTGTGAGAATTGTTTCACTTTTCCTGTTGCAAGTGATCACCCACCTTTTGTGTGGCAATGTTATTAGATGGTGGATTGTCCTTAAATACCATAAGAATAAGTCAGGCATATATTTAAGCCCATAATTTACAGGAAAATATGACTATCCACTTTTACCTCATTTATTTACATTATCACGTGAAATTAATCACCAAAAAACTTTGAACTTGTCTTGGTCTAGTGAATGCAGCCTCTAACTACGAGTCCAAAGAAATGGGTTCAATTCAGCATGTAACCTGAAATTGAATTTCTGGTAGCTGACCTAGGCAGACACAGCCTTTCATCTTTTTGGGGTAGATAATTTGTGTAGAGGAGCTTGGAATACTGCTTGTGGGGGTCTACTCAGCCCAGTTAGCATCTTGGCAATGGTGGGGAGAAGGAGGGGTTGGGCCTATTACATTATGAGCCACGTACCTGAACAAGTCCCTAGGCAGATACCAGCCTGTTGAATGTAGCCTCTACTAGGTGGTAAAAAGTACCCAATGAGCAATGCTTGTATAAGGTGGGCATTTATATGACCGCATAGTCCTGTAAAGCCTGCTTTTCAGAGTATAGGTAAAATGTGTAGGTGTACATGCAAGAATTAATAAGAACAAGTCAACAGCTTGCTCGACAAGCACTGTACAGTAAATGGGAAGTAATGCTTTTGGCATCCAATGCATTAAGTTTTTTAAAAAAATTTGAGAAAAAAATTAAAAAAAACATTTCTTGAGTTGAACCATAAGAAAGGCAGCTAAACTAGGTTATGATATTAATTTTAGTTCTTTAGATCAAGCAAGATCGAATTTCTGCCCCTGCCGATTCCTGCCATTTGAATGGACTGCAACATGTGATAATCTGGATTTTGCACTTGGAAAGTTTATCATTAAAATTTCACATAGAAATTCACAATCGAAGGTTCAGTGTAAACAGCTTGGACACTATTGCACATATTCAAATTTACCAGATATCATCATGTGTTGGAAATTTACAGTTGCTTAGTTTGACATTCTTTATTGGATGTTTCACTTCTAGACCATTTAGTACTGTTTTTGTTTTTGGAAAGGATGGCAGTATTTTATTCAATTCTCATGGCTTATGTATGCAATGATAATAACATTTGAACGACCATTTTTTAATACTTTTATGACTTCAAACTTTTTCTCAGATTATGTCTGGCGTTACCAAGTTCTTTACTTTATCAAGCACAAGACGACTTTTTAGACATTTATTTCAGTGCGTAGAAGGCCCTGGAGGGAAAACTATTGTTGGAACATTACACCCTTTTCTATACAATGGACCATAGCACCAAATGACCATATTTCATTTGTGATGCTGGTAGCCAAACAAGTTCTGCTCAGGCTGTAGAATGTTGTCTCCGCTAGATGGCAAAAAGCATCTTAAGAGCACCTCTCATGTAAGTTGGGCATCTATATGTCCATGTAGTCATCTAGAGAATGCCTTCTCAGCAGTCATGGACGGGGTACCAGGGCCCGGCCCGGCAGGTCTTGGCACGACTGGGCCCGGGCCCAGGCCCAGTCCAAATATTACCAGGTATCAATCTCAAAATTTTGCATGCTATTTTTTGATTTCTCTTAAAATGGAATAAACGGTGTGTAACATTAAAGTTGTTCCATTCATATTATATACTGTCTATTTGCGTTAATTACAATAAAATGTTTACAATTGAATTTCGGCAAATGAGTATAGTAAATATCATAAAAAAGATTTTCATCTTCTCCTTCCTGTTTGCGTTTTCACTTTTTATATTTTATTTTGTTTAAGATTGTTTTATGAAGTCATCTGATTTTACTTTTACTTAAACCTATTTTTATTTACAGCTTAATTAACTTGTATATTTTTATTGATAATATGTCACCTGCTTTGTGGATATTCTTTGATTTAAAATCCAACAATCGATCGCAAAAGTTTGTATTGAAAAAATTCTTTTCATTGTTTGTTCGCATTTTTCAAATCGTTTTTGCTTTTGTATACTTTTCGTCTTTTTTCATTTTGTTTGTTGTACTTTCAAAATATGGGATGGCATTTTTATGTGATTTCATATTTGGGGTACATGTGTTTTGGTTTTTCTTATTTTTATATTTAGTCACTTCCAATTTTTAAAATAAACGTTCATTTAAACTTAATTTTCGATTCCGACTTTTAGATAAATATTAAATGCATATATTATATGTTTAAATACATATTACGTAATAAGCCCGGGTCCGGACCCGGGCCTGGTAAATTATTGGAGCCCGGGACCGGGCCCAGTAAAATTTTGAGCCCAGTCGATCGCTGCTTCTCAGCTATACAAAAATTTAGAATAATTTCAATCTAGTTCATTTCTTGACTGATCACATTGTTTAAAATTCTATTTTTATTGTCATAAAATATGCATTCATAGGTTTTTTGTAGATATTTCCTCCAAAATCATTCGGACTCTATTTCGCCATTTTCTGCTTCAACCTTTCATCGCCATTCAGCCATCTCAATTTTTTTCAATTCTTCTCTTCGGGCCACAGAGTTTCTGACAGTTTCGTCAATCCAAGGCAAATAATGCCATACAGATTTGTAGCTATCGATGAATTTTACACCCTGTTCCATGGCACCACTTGATAGTCCCAATAAATGGTATTCATTACTCCATCTGTTGTAGGCAAAAAGTGGTTCACCATGGTAGCCAATCTAAATCATAGTGTTATTTGTAAGAAAATTCATACACACTTTTCATGTTGTTCTACCTGGTTATGACAAGAGTGATTGTTTTGCACATAAAGTTGCCTTTCCATGAATATATCTGTAGCATTAATGCCATCTGATTGAGAATCAATTTTCATCGGTATTTCGCTGAGGGGTTTCTCTGGATGATGATTGCCTATAAAATTTTGTCAAATACATACAGTACATTTTAAATGAAACAGAGTTTCTTAATTGTTCCTAACTAGAGAATAACTACATTTTATAATTACCATGAGTGAGCTCTACCACAACTACCATTATCCAATGGGACTGGACAACCCAAGAACTTGAACTGAATACTGCATAAATTCAGTTTTTGTCTCCATGATACATTACTTGGTCATGAGAAAAAACTAAACAATTTGGATATATGCAATATCTACAGCAAACAACTTAAATTATCAAATACTCTCCAGAGAAAAAAATTCTTAGTAACATTGAGAAAGTAATTCAAATATGCAAGATATACAAGGATGTTTCTACTACAGCAAGGAAGGGAAAAAATTTTGGTTTGTTACAATTTCAAATAGATGAGAAAAAATGAATGCTGTAGGATGGTTGAACGCATGTTTATTGCCTTATGATTATTTTGCTAAAAATATTGGCTGAAGCCATGCTCACATGTTTTGTGACCCTCTAAAGGCTTATAAAAAGGCAAAAAATTGTTGTCCTGAGTTTGATCTAGTAGATTAGGAAAATTGTCCAATAGAACATTCCAAAAAGTTGGTGCTTCAAAAATACTCAATTTCCATACCATTAAAAAAAACCGCCTTATCCCCTATCTCTTGCAGGTACTTTATCATTTTTGGGGATCAATGCAGCCTGGAAACTAAAAACCAAAAGCGGAATACTTACATGCTGAATCATAGGACAATGACAGTAAGGATTCATCCTGGAGTATGGATTCCGGATTCTTGAATGCTACTGGCTTTATGTGATTGTTGAACTGGAACGGCTCAGTAAGTTTGATCAGTGCTACTCCATTCAAAGCTTGATCATCATTAGGATAAATATGAACAGTGTCTACTGGTGCACTTTTGAAATAATAACTAGTTGATTCAATAGAATGATACCCAATAGAAGCAAAAGCTGGGCTACCATTGTGCCTGAAAGTTCATTAGGTAAAATATGTATAGAAATCTGAGCACAAGAATAACAACTTACATTTCTATGCAGCTGGTGGTTGTGAGGACATTTGCTGTATAATCTGTATGCCCTTCAATGGGTGAGAAAGTTGATTCATTGATTAAAACACCATAACATGTTCTCCCAGTTGTCCAATTGTAATCCCCAATGTTAACCATCAATGGTCGAGTGCCTGGCTCTACTATATATGACCCACTATATGGATTATATCTTCGTAAAGAAGGAGCTTCACCAGGAATCACAGTGTGACCAAACTCAGCCGAATCCCTATTGGTTGTTGGAATAGGGGACTGTAGCGTGAGTTGAATGATGCCTGAATCTTCCATTGATTCACTATTGGTAATGTTCAAAGTTGAGGAATAAATTGTGTAATTTATTATTGAAGTCACAGTGGCTTCACGGCTATTCCAGATTTTTCTGCAAGAAGAAAGTTTATTCTACATGGAGAAAAGAAATATGCCACATTTGAAGATATATCAACTGTGGTCCAGCTCTATTTATCCAGAAGTTTGATACTGGTTTCTTGTAAAAGGTGTGCTGTGCAACATGTGTAAAGGGTGCATAATATGTGTAGTAGCATCATCGTGGAACCACATTCACATAGGTTTTGGTCAATAACTTGCTGTGTGATGAAAGTCAAAAATTATGAAAAATCAGTTGAGAAAATTCACTGCACTAATTAGGACCACATTTATGCATAAAAATACTAGTTACAAATAAATAAACATATAGTTCAAATAAAATCATACCTTCAGAGGCAATGTGCAATATCTACCAAGTTAAGTGTAGCAGTTGTAGCTTTCTACCCTTTTCAAACACCAAGGAGCTCATTTTTGATGAAACTTGAGTTAGCAAACAAGAATAGGGAAAAATCTTATTTCAAATATCAAACAATCAGATAATGTACTATTAATCTTTTTTTTTAAATCTCTCCTCGTGACCTGAGAATTTCATTTGCTAATTTTATTGATTTAACAAAATAAATGTATAGTAAATGTAGATTCGCAAGAGTGCACACCATACATGCACAGCATAGAAATTCTGCCAGGGGTCAGCTAGGACAGGGGGTGGAATACAAATTTTTTTTTGTTCCTGATAACGAGAAAAGATCATTGACAGGTCTTGTAATATCCAAGCAGCATATTCTTTATTTTATATTAGTCAGATATGGGAAATAAGTTGCCTATAATGCACTTTTTCAAGTTTTAATGTTCCTTTATTGGACTTCAAGTATGCTTTATTTACAAAAATTGTTCAACTACAGCTTCATTTCTATTTTTATGATGAGTTTCTCTTCTCACTTGCTCATTTTCCTTTGTCATCTTCTGGATCATATCTGGGGTGGTCAAATCTGCTGGGGGTCAGCAAGAATCTGCTGGGGGTCAATCAAAGTCTGCTGGGGGTCAAAACCCCCCAAACCCCCCCACGTGCATGTATGGTGCACACCCTTTTTTCAATTCCAGGGGAGAACAAAATTGATAAAGATAAGACCAAGGTCTGTAAATATCCAGTCATTTGTACCTATTGTGAAAATAAATGTCTACTGTAAAAATATACGTGCTTTTCTTGTCAGAGGGTCAATTCCTCTGACCTTTGGTCCTCTAATTACCTCATTTTCATTTCCTAGAGTCTCTTTGTTGTTAAAGTGTTTCCATTTATTATTAGGTAAACAAACTGATAAAACGGTTTGTGTCACACATATTTTTGGCCCAAAACAAATAAATGGTGAGTGCGAAAGTTTTGCATACAACTTACAAGTTGATGTTAGGCGCGTCACAGTATATATTATTCATTCTTATCATTATTGTCGTTTTTATTATTGTGGGAGAAACGTCTCCTTTAACATGCTTTTGTCCTCCTATCCTGAGGATCAGACGGTTCGTCAGTAATCGCGGTGACTCGGAAAGGAGTGTGGTCGAATTCGCGGCTTATGTTTATTTTGTATTTGTGCTTCACGTTGCGGGTTAGCCTTGAGAGCCTACGTGGCCTGAGGAGTTTCGATGCTCAGTTTTGATCAAGACAATTAGTGAGTGGTTGTTCTGGAGTCAGGTTCATTTGTTTCGTCTTGCGACAGTTTTCAGCTTAGGCCGTGGATTGAGATATCCTGAAGTCCCTGTGACTCTGTGCACAGGGATGAATAGAAGGATCAGCAAAGCAGGGAGGAGTCAGGCGTTTGTGTTCACGTACTTTGGCACTTTGCATATCCGTTTTCCACTTACTTTCACTGTTGTATTTTACTGCACTTTTCGTTTGCTCAAAATAAATATCTTCGTACATCAAGTCTCAGCTAACTGCAGTAGGATCGTGATTAGTACCGGGTTAGCATCAGGGGCCATACAAGATTGGATCTCCCACGAACTGCAGCTAGGTAGCCGAGGGCATATGAGCACCCAATACGACATTCTGAATCACAGAGCATCATAGTGTGTTGTTTTTTTTCAAGCTGTTCTGAACTTTTTGACTCACTTTCCCACATATAAGACTGCATGGAATTGCTGGAAACAGTGTATATTTAAGTTTGTTGTCTCTACCATCAAAAATACAGATTTTCACTTTTATTTTAGCATCTCTTCCCTCAATTTTTGGTTGTAACCTTCCACATTGTATGCAACTAAAACTTATGGACAGCTTTCTAGTATATTTTATACCATTGCTATTCCAGCTGCAGTTTTGACTCATACACACTAACCATATCAAGAAATTTAAGCTGCAGCTGAATTGTAGGTCAACTGTTCATTGTATAACATTGCCATTAAAGTGCAGCTCAGCTGTAGTTGAATTTTTTTCAATATGTTTCATGAGTATGAGTTAAGCTACAGCTTAATTGCTTGAGCTGCCAATCAGCATAAGCCTTTTTGATCAAACTGGCTTGTCCGGCTTTTAGTTCGAAAGAATGCCATTTCTCAAACAAAAATTGTTGCATTTTGATAGCTCTAAAACTGGCAGCCCTTGAGATGGAACCAAGTTTTGATATCTAGAAATGAAAATCTATTTCAAAATATATGCTACATTTTGAGAGAATAGAGAACCACTTTTGTTTTTTCAAAAGAACGTGGACACCGGAGATAGGCCAAGGTATTCATTAACTGGCAAAGTTTCTTCTGGAAGAAATTCATACTATAATTGAGAGGAAAGATCATCTTTTTGGATGTACATTTAACAATATCACATCTGCAAAGCAACACCCTGATACTAAAGTAGTTACTCACCTCAGTCCAAGGAAACAACTCTTTGACACATTGACATGGCCACATGTTTTTTGATCCATTGACGTGAGAACCCCTAAGCAATGGTAGTGTTCATAGCCATCTATTGAAATGCTAACATTCCAAAATTCAGGCATCGTTGAATTCTTCTCCACAGTTTTCAAATTGAAATCTTTCATCAAAATTGGCTCTGCTTCATTTTCTCCTGGTAAGATTGTAAAACAGTGTTCATAATGTAAAACTGTATATTAGATTATTCAGTAAGATCATTTGTCAAGAATTGAAGATTCAACATGAATTTGGTGTTTATGGTCAGCTGTCTAATATTAGCCATGGAGCAGAGAGATATTCAAAGAACAAAAAACCTGCGTAAATGGACACTTTTTTCTCCAATTGATCTTCGCAGTTGCGAGAACATTTCTAGGAAAGTATTATAAGGTCATGAATTTTCATGGATTATTTGGAATTTTTATATGTATTGCAAAATGGATTGATTACATTTTTTTCTTTGTGTTATTTACTTTTCAACCATGCAGTCGATATGAATCATTAATAGAATTTACCTTTCATTCTGATTCCCAACATGCTCAATTTGAGGTCATGTAATTGAGTCAAATTGTTCTCGGAGGAGAAAAAACATCTGCCATTTTGGGGCATGTAAAAACATGGCCGATTCCCATTCCACATGAAGCATTCTATGGCGCATTTGTAGGGATTACTTTGTTTTATATACCCGATTACATTTCGTAAATCAATGCACATGTTGTAAACATCATAGATTTGGTCGTAAATTTTGTTCCCAGTCCAGATCTGGACATAGTCAGTATAGTCATACTGTGGAAGGGTTAATTCACGATTATACCCTTCGGGCAAACCAAAATAGTAGTTATTAAGGACTGTTGTATTTTGGTTCGGGGGCCGCGATTGATGATTTGTTAGCAGGATTGGGATTCCGAGGTTGCATCCTTAATGTACGTGTTTCCCACGCCCACGTTTACCCGATAATCAAATTACTTGTACTTAAACCCCAACACTAAAAATCCACCAATTAAGGAAAGACTAATTTCCTTAATTGTCTCCCCTAACAGGTAAGACTAAAAGGCGAGAGTTTTTTTACCTTTTTAATATTACGCAATAACACAAGAAAAAGTCACTTACGTGTACAAGGCGAAGACGGGCGCCAAAATAAAAACACAAAAAAAATCTACTCCCACGCACGGGCGAAAAAGAGAGGAGAAGTGCGTGATGGGAGGGGGCTAATAATAACTAGTGGTGGCCAACGGGCGCACAACTAGTATCAAAACGCATAAAAAAATAAAACAACCATAATGATTGAGAGAGACCAGCGCACGTGGTGCGCTACAGTAAGATGGCTGCTAGTGGTCCGCGTTGCTCTCTCCACTTGCCACCTGGGGGCCTCATAGGCGCTTTGACAATAATGACAAAATCGGCGGAAAACACACTACAACAGGACCTCTTCCGTAGTTTGAAGAAATTCCTCATGCGCTGAATTGGCTGAATATGACCAATATTCAGACAAACGATTGAGCCATATATGTGGCATATCAATGTTTTTGAAGGCATTCACTATCCAATTTGACGCCAAAAAGAAGATGACATTCACAAATCTCACATCCTTAAACTGAAAAACAAAAGCAACTGATGAAATGTCATTGGTTGACTTCACGTTTAATTTTGAGAATAAAGATATACATTTCATGAGCCCACATTTTTTAAAGGAGATGTTGATAAGATGAGGACTGATTTTGCTGAGGATATGCTGATATCCAATAAAAAAACACGTCCACCAATTAGTTTTTAGAACTTTTTCTCATCAGGTGTCCAAATCAGCAGCAAGGTAAATCTGCCATAGATTAATCAAACCTGCAACAGTGGTAGCTTCATTTTAAATTTCAAGTCATGATTTTTGGACTTACCAGTCCCAGTTTAGAACTAAAATGCTCCTGCTTACTTTCAAGAACCTATTTGGTTTGTATCTAAGATTTTCTGGATGAGACATAAGACCTCTCCCTAACCTCTATACTGATGTATGCTTTCCAGTTGATCAACTGTAGCAAAGTTAGCAGGTATATGCATTTTGGTGTATGAGACAATATATGCCAAGCCCATAGAGTATGATTATGCTTACTACTGTGACATTGATTTTATGTTGCCCAAAGTTTGTCAATTGTTCTTTAATATGGCCGGATGAAGCGACACCTTGTAGGAAAACGTGCCCATCTTTCCAGCATGTCATTGGACTGCCTGAGTCCCGCTAAAATCATTAGTGTGTCACATCAAATGACAATCTTTTTTAATCATAAACAAATATAATACATTCAACAAAGGAAACAGAAGAATAATGTTACAATACCAATCTGTCTATTTTTGGAAGTTGTATTATTTCCCTTCTATTAGGCCATAATTACCATAATGTTTGGTACAATTTACTGCATTTGAACTGAATACTTTCATCAACCTAGGAAAATATCTCTCCGATATTTCTCCCAGTGAATTTCTTGCATGAATATTCATTAAATCATTTTTTACTTATATTACCGCACTACCCCAAACAGATGCACCCCCTCGAATTAATGCACCCCTCAAATAGTCGCACCCTCTAGAGAGCATTGGAAGAAATAAATGCACCCCGTCGATTTAATGCACTGGGTGGCAGCAAAAAACATTGGTAGCAAAGAAGATGATGATGATGAGGTAGATTTAGAATTTTAATTTTTGTTGTTGTTTCTTTAACTTTGAATTTGAATAAAAATTAGAAAATGATGGTTGCATTCATCATTACCTCGAAATAACGCACCCCCAAAATTGAGGTTTGGAAGAATAAACGCACCCCCTCCAATTAATGCACCTCTTGAATAGACCCACCCTCCAGCGACCATTTGAAAAACAAAAGGCACTTTGGTTTTATTTGGGGTAGTACAGTAATCACGTGAGAGGAAAATAGATAGTGTCCCCATTTTCTAATTATCTCTAAAACTGTCTGATATGCAAAGTTGTTGACACCTAGCAATTTTTCACTTACAAATACAATACTTTTGTTCCAGCTTGTCAATTTCATTTCGTACCTTTGATCCACTGCTTCCAGGTTAGGTAAATCCAGTATACTGAGAACAGTGTTGGGATCATCATTAGCTGAAAAAAAACAAATGGATCCCGTTAATAGAATTTTCGGACATAAACATTTTTAGCTTGCCTGGAATATGATAATGCCTGCCCCATCCAGCCATTGAGCAATTGGTCATTTCTTCCAGTGGAAAATTGTAGGTTAGTAGTTGACAGGCCTTTCAAGCTTCACCATAGCTATATCATTCAATATATTAAATTCATCATAAGCATACATTGGATGCACTATGATGTAGGAGAATTTAACTTCAATCTGAGTGTCTTCATATCCTGTTGAGTTGTGCTTGCCAAATAAAGCACTGAATCTTTCATAGTCAGCCACGATGTGTGTATTTACCTATTCATGTATAAGCATGTACATATATTCATGTATAAGCATGTACATATATTAGGGGTCTCATTGCACACTCTGTGCATCACCTTGCTATCATTGCAGTATGAGCTTATCTGGACCGAACAAGTTTTAGCAATTCTTGTTTTGAATCACAGTGCATGTAGGTGCCTGTAAGCTGTTTTGATTCCCTCTTGATCCATTCTATTCTTGGTGAGGCAGTATAACAAAAATTTGAATTAGTTTTAATATTATCCCTTGTCACTAAGATAATGTTTCTAATTTTCCACAAAATGTTAATATACTTACTTTAACAATGGGAGGCCCTGAGATGCTGGTTTTGGATTGAACCCCCAACAAAACACATATGCTCATTAGCTCAATCGAGACTCAATCTTTGGAGGACCTGCATTATTACGGTTCAGATGGAATGTGAAGCTGGGTTTAGTCGGAATGGGAATCATGGCTTGGTCAGATGATCTGAACAATGTGGGGTAGAAAACTGGGATTGCGTGAACATTGGGAAAATCCATTCAGATGTTTTAATTGTTATCACGCTGGGACATTCCCAAGTATTGTTCAACCAGTTTATCATAAGTGACGCAATAGCATCAACCTACATAATATATTTGGCCCACAAATTTCATGTTCCCCCCTAGAGCAGAAAGGGTAAGAGCAAGAACCTTCAAGTTTTTTCATTATTTTTGGCATAAGGGCAAACTATGGGCTGCCTTTTGTAATTTTGCCTCTATCAGAAAGTGGTGCTTGCTGGGGCCCCAAAAACATGCAAAAAATTCACTTTTTAAGGGTCTCCAGTTCCACTATGCCCTGCAATGGGTGTGCTGCATCCAAGCTCCATACCTTGGCCTAAGCATCTTGGGGCGGTTGCAATCTCCTTTAGTTTTTTCAATTTGGCCTCAATTCAAATATATGATTGTCCTTGGGGCATCTTCTTTTTCCTGCCACATGGGTGCATTTTCTGATCAACTAGTCAACCTCTTTTTAGTGGGCCTTAGCCATGCATGAAAACCTTCACAGAAGCATATTGAAGTTTTGATTTTAGTCATCTCCATACCCAATGGTCAAAAACCCTTACACCCCGAAAATCCCAATAAGGCTTCCAGTTCAATTGAAACTGCAAAAATTCTGGCACCATAGTGCACTATGCTGCAAAAAAATTTTTTTTCAAGCTGTAAATTTATTATATAAAAAAATTGCAAAATTTTGCAGTTACTGAGACTTTGTACAATCATATAATTGAATTGAAGCCAAATTGGACAAAAATTAAAAAAACCATTTGAGATTGCAACTGCCCCAAGATGCTTAGGCCAAGGTATGGAGCTTGGATGGGGCACACCCATTGCAGGGCATGGTCGAACTGGAGACCCTTGAAAAGTGCATTTTACGCATGTTTTTTAGCACCACTTGCAGATAGACGCGAAATGACAAAAGACACCCCATAGTTTTCCCCTATGCCTGAAATTATGAAAAAACCTGAAGGTTCTTGCTCTTATCATTTTGGCTCTTTTCGGACATGAAGTTTGACCACCAGGTATAAAATAGGTTGACACTATCATGCCATCCATGATTTCATAATCTCAAACAAAAATTATGTGTTTATGCTGTCTATGTCTGCTACATTCAACATAGCTCACTCTTCTCGATGCTGGACAAGGCAATGTGCTGCAGTCAATAGGATATCGGAAGATCCTGCCAAATCTCCTTGATGATGATTGGGTGGACGGTTGACCAATGCAGCTCCGCAAATAAAGCGACCATCATACTTCAACATCACCATCCAAGGCCTCGAATGGGGTATGGCATATTGATCACTGACGACTCGTTTGGAACAATGATCATTGATTGTACACTAAATCAGGTGCATATTTTGAGTAATGGAGCCTAATCAACTTTGGACTTACATACATTGCCAAATCAAAAAAGGACAACTCAATTTTCCCGAGACTTGAACAATGTTTTCCATAATTCACAGAATGGAAAATTCGACAGTCTTACAAGATCAGGATTTTTTAAAGTTATTCAGGAATTTATAGTCATAGAGTCCCGCCTATGCAGTTGAGCATTATTCTATCCACGTGATAAAGTACTCACATCTACAATAACGCATAGTATAATAGAGAAAAACTGAGCGAAATTAATTCCAATCATTGTGCGCAAAAATAATTATGTCAAATGTTGAGAGTGACTAAAGCAGCCACCTCAACTACAAATTGCTGCAAAAAGAGAGCGCCTTTGCCACTGCTCAGTTGGCTCAGTTGGTTAGAGCATGGGGACGGTAGCTGCAAGGTCCTGGGTTCAAGTCCCAGATCGAGCCTAACTTTTACTGAAACCCCAAGTAGCAGGAACAGGTTGCCTCAACACTGGTGGCCCTTGACGGTCCGTCAAACTCGACGGCGGAGGGATGTTGAGAGTAACCAAAGCAGCCACCTCAACTACGAATTGTTGCAAAAAGAGAGTGCCTTTCCCACTGCTCAGTTGACTCAGTTGGTTAGAGTGTGCAGACAGTAGCCGCAAGGTCCTGGGTTCAACTCCCAGACTGAGCCTAACTTTGACTGAAGCCCCAAGTAGCGGGAACAGGTTGCCTCAACACAAATGTTCCAAAGCTCAGCATTTTAATCTTCATTATGTATCAATGGTGTTCAAACAATAGACCCTCCTAACAAAGCAATTCATTTTGAACAAAGTGGGTATTGAATAACACATGACTGTAATAATAGGTGCAGGCTGTGTCAGCACAAACCTTTCAGGACCTTCACATATTTTTCTATTATTATACAACTTTGAAAATTATTCACAGGTAGGTTATATATTGTTATGCCGAACATGTTAGATGATAAGTAGAGCACAGATTTTTGAGTGCTGCACTTAATCTTTTGTTTTGATGGAATATACTTCCCATGCTTAGAAATGCAATTATCCATGGTGTCTGATGCAAAAGAATGCTAATTAACAGCACTTAATTGCACTTAATTTAAACTTTTTGTAAAAGTTGCACCTAAATGCATAGTTTTTAATTGAAAACTTGAAAAAACATGGTTAAAAAAAGTTGAAAAGTTAAAAACTTTTCAACTATTTTTAACTTTTTAACTATTTTTAACTTTTTAAAAGTTGAAAACGTTTTTAGTTAAAAACTTGAAGAAACATAGTTAAAAATAGTTAAAAAGTTGAAAACTTTTCAACTATTTTTAACTTTTTAACTAGTTTTAACTTTTTTAAAGTTAAAAACCTTTTTTTTAAGTTAAAAACTTTTTAACTATTTTTAACTTTTTAAAAGTTAAAAACGTTTTTAGTTAAAAACTTGAAGAAACAAAGTTAAAAACTTGAAGAAACATAGTTAAAAACTTGAAAAAACATGGTTAAAAAAATAAAAAGTTAAAAACTTTTTAACTATTTTTAACTTTTTAACTATTTTTAACTTTTTTAGACTTAAAAACCTTTTTTTAAGTTAAAAACTTTTTAACTATTTTTAACTTTTTAAAAGTTAAAAACGTTTTTAGTTAAAAACTTGGAAAATAAGGTTTAATGAAAGATCAACAGTGGAAAATTTTCAGTGATGCGTGTGATTTTTTGAATAGATTTGCCCACGGAAAATATACAAGCAGTCTTGGCCGAAATCCTGATCTTCAATGGTTTGTTTCTGACTCCAATCCGGAATTTAAATTTAAAACGTTGTTCACGACATAGACATAGAGCGTTTGTTTTCTCAATATAAATTAATATTGTCTGATCGCCGTCAAAGCTTAACATTTGAAAATATTGAAATGATAAATATTGTTATGTTTAATAAGTTTCTTTACAACTAAACTTGACAGTTTGCTGCCATTAAAACGTCTTATTGCAATTTATTAAGGCCAAAAATTAGCGTAAAATTGGTTTTGTTGCACTTAACTGTGCACTTAATTTGCCATTTTTTTGCACTTAATTAGGCCCTTAATTTGGAATTTTTTTGCACTTAAGAATCCCTGCTCTAATGATAAGTATAACAAATTTTGTTAGGCAGTTCTCTTCACAATAACCAGAGCAATAATTTTAGTGCTGCGCATAATCTTTTTTTTGATGAAATATACTACCCAGGCTTAGAAATGCAATTGTCCACAGTTTCTGATGCAAAAAATGCTAATTAGTACCTGTGTATTGCACTTAATTTAAACTTTTTTTAAGCACTTGAATGCACACTTTTTATAAAATTTTGTACTCTATAATCATCAAGTTCAAGCTGGTAAGTGACTTTTGTCTCAATATACTGTAAGTGTTTCATTGTTTTATACTAATCTTAAATCTTTTCTCATTCCAGAATCATTTTCATCTATTGTTGATAATTTTGAAACCAATGGCAAATATTTGTTCATCTGAATTAAAATCATTAGTGAAAAGCTTCGCTTCGGATTAAATTATTTCAGATGGAAAAATTTTAAAGTATAATCTTTGTAATTTTGTTATTCAAGTTGACGAAAAACGTCCAAAAGGAACAACTAATCAGCGCATTAATACACAATTTCTGAGAGATTTTACCTTTTTTTGCATAGGCCTATGATAAGTCGAAAATTAATGATACCTCTAAATTGGATATTTTGGGTAGTTCCGTGCACTGAGTTCCAAGGTACAACTCATTTACTACAGTATACTACAGTATGCCAAAGTTTGAAAATTGATAATTTTTTGCATTTTTCAGTGTTCTTGCTAGGCAAGCGATATTTCAAGATCGCATTGATCTTATTTGATGAATATTTTGTGTATTCTCCATCATTGATTTTGGCATCTGTCTCCATCCACTCCAGAGGAGGGGTATTATAGTTAGGCAGTGGTAGGCCCAGAAAATGTAATTTCCGCTGGACTTCCCTGCTGGCCCCACCGCAGGAAACTGACCCCCAACGCCTTTGGTAGGTCCTACCCCCAGGGAGAAACAATGCCTGAAAGCCATGAGCCCTAGGCTGTCTAAATTTTGAACCAAGGGATATGGTTATTTGTCTTAAAGTAGGTTTGCATTATTAAAAGATAAACAAATATCCCAACACAGTTTGTTTTATATAATGAATTTGAATTGAAAAATTTTTTCAATTTGAAAATTTCAAGTATAATTTAGAATAGGTGGAAAAGATAGTGCACTTTACGCGAGAAAAGAAAATAAAAGTGAAAATTTCGAGAAATTCACCCCCTTCTGATGCCAAAAAAAGATAATTTTACACACGAGATTTTCCAAAATAAAATATTCTAATGTAGACCGAAAATAAGGCTATTTTAAGGCAGATCGACAAAATATGAGGCAATTCTTGAACACAACCGGAAAATTAAGGCAAAATTTACAAAATCCAAAAATACATTAATGTCCTACATTTCCCTGACCTCACAGAGAGCAGGGTCATTGTTTCTATGACACTTTACTTGTTTTGATGGCCACTGTGGTCACTATGAGGCTGGCCTACTACCTGCACCCTTTTCAGCAGTGAAACGCAGTCGGGGTTTCCTGTGGATGGCGGCTTTTGCTGCAATGGGAATCTGCATCGCTGTTTAAATCACACATTTTGCAACCTGACTGAACTTTCTCCTGGTCCTTAGTCCTATTCAATGAACTGGTTTGACTGGAATAAGACACGTCTAGGTGGTCATCATGTTGATAGTACGCCGGTGTTCATTTGCGGCTGTGAGACTTGTGACCTTTCCTCTCTTTTTTCCCTTTTTCTATGATCATTCGACTTTTCTTGCTCTCCTTTTCTGTTCCTCGCTTCATATTCTTCTTCTTTTTTCTTTCTCTTTTTCATTTTGTGTCTTCTTCTTTTTCATTTTCTTTCTTCCTCCTTTTCATTTTCTTTCTTCCTCTTTTTCATTTTCTTTCTCCCTCTTTTTCATTTTCTTTCTTCCACTTTTTCATTTTCTTCCTTCCTTTTTCTTTCCACACTGACTCTCCCTCAAAATCTTATTCTTGGGTCCATGTTATCCACCTTCTTTTTCTAAACTTGGATGTTTTTATAAGTCAGTTCGGGGTCTTTTTTGTCTTCGAATATTGCTTTTGCCAATCAGAGAGGCCAGACTTGTTGCTCTCACTTGGCACTATTGATACGTAGCCTGGTAACTATTCTCCATTCCAGGGGTTCTTGCGTAGTACTCTCTACACAATTTCATGGCTTCAAACAAGTGGACCTGATAATGGAAACTGGTGAACTTTTGCCGTATTTGACTAAGGCACGATAATTTCATGAACAGGCACGCACAAGCCCAAACAGCAGCTTCCTACACCTTTCATGGAGGGTGCACTCCAATCATGGTGCACTCCAATAGTTGTCTGCCGAATATGTTCCCTAGTTTCTATCACATGTTTGATAGAAGCACATGTTTCATCATTTATCCGGCTTATCAGTTTTGACATCATCAGGGCTACTTCATCATCCAGAGTTGGAAGCACATGCATGAGATATTTCTGGATGCATGCACTTGACAGGGAGAGTGCTAAGGCCTTGTTGAAAGCTCTGCCACATTGGCCCAAACCGCTTCTATATTTAAGTCTGTCATTTGGATTTGTCAGTAGTAGGCCAACCTTGCTGCTCTTACCCTTTTCTAGCTCCTCCTCGCTTTCTTGTTTGGTCAACTTTTGTCGTTTCACTTCTTGCTTTTCTTTTATTACTTTCAAAAATCTTTTTGAATTCATTATATTTTCTACTCCTTGCCCACTGGCCTTAGCATAAATAGCCGTGGTGGGTAAGGTGTTTATTGTGGAAATCTATACTTCTTCACTTCTGGCTTCGGGCACCATTTCAACATCGGGCTCATTGCTCATGGCTTCTTCCTCTTCATTCATGGCTTCAATTCTCTTTGCCAATGCTATTGCTTCTATTCTGAAACTGTACGTTTCTATTTTCCCCTCTAAGGTCTTAATTTTGTCCTTCATTAATTTGATGGTATTCATTAGTATATCCAATTCGGTTTGTCTTTGCTGCGTAGGTTTGCTGATTTCCATAAATCTTTCCCCTTCTATCACACCCTCACCACTGCCAGTGGACATAGAGGTGATAAGAGTATCAGCAATAATAACTTCCTTGGGACGTTCTTGGTTCATAATCTGATCTGAAATAAGCGAACTTTTATTGTTTTTGATTATGGCAATTGTCCAACCCAAAGAAGCTATTCCAATAGGACCCTGGCTAGATGGGACCACAACTTCTACAGAGGATATCAGATCAGTCTCATGCCATTTGGAAACAGACTCAAAACTCTTTATGTTGATGGATGACAAATATATTTGGCTTCGAATACACAGTATGATGCACTTCAATATATCAGGTTTTGATTTGCGGCGTGAATGTTCAAAAAATGGAATATGTTGAAAAAATGGCAATTCATGGTATATACACCTTTGTCATTAAAATTTGTTTCTTGATCATCTTCTCCTACTGCTGGTGTTTAAGGTACCTACCTTATAGGTAACGCAAAATAGATTCTGCTTTTTGCACTTCTCCAACAATTTGATCATTTCAAAGGTCAACGTACTATTCTGCATGTCTTGCTCCATCATTTTCGCCAATTCAAACCACTCCTTATTAGTTTTCGATAAATCAGCCCATTTTCCAGACATGAAATTAGGTATCCAGGCCCTCCATTCTTGCCCAGAATGTGGTTGAAGGAAATAAACGAAAGGTTTCGTCCCTCTTTGGGCTGATTCTTGCAGTAGCGGCACAATTTCATGGCTAACTTGGTTTTTGTAGTGTTCTCGCAAAGTGGCATTTTGTTCTGGAATATTGTTTGATAGCTCTACCACACCTTGTGGTAGTTGTTCCTCTTTAATATGTTTCATTTCTCAGTGTGTGACAGTGGATTTTGATGCCAAACAATCGTACAAATCAAGGTAACAATCAGGCTCTGCATCTTTGTCATGAACTTTCTTCTTTTTCAGTGTCTTTACTTTTCTTTCAATCCATGGTTACCATCCTCTTGGTATCAGTTTCACTTGAGTATCAGAATTTGAAACATTTGGCCGGCCACAAAAATTCCCGGAACCATGCTCTTCTGCCATTTTGTAGGTTGTGTTGAGGATGTACTTATGGTAACAGTCATCCCACATCTATGCAAAATTGGTGAAGTGGATGAAGCCACAATTCGACCAAGAAACAGGATGTTTATTCATTTCTACAACTTAGTTGTCTTGTGGGCCAGTGGCATCTGTTCTGTTTATATTTTGTTGACTTTATCGCCCAATAAAATGGAATGTTGACAGCCCCAACAATTTACATATTAGTTTATAATATTTTTATTATTATTATTATCATTATTAATTATTTATTACTCGCACAGTTAGCAGAGGTGGGAGCCACTTACAGGGGAGCCATTTACCAAGGAAAGCCCCAGCCGAAGCATCTAGGGAAACCCTGATTGCTTTTCGATTGCAAGAGTTAGAGTTTCCAGTTACTTATTTCTGCTTGAGGACTGTTGCACTGTACTTAGCTGATTGCTAATAGGAAGCTCCTTTGAGTGACCTACAGTAGTGTGTTGGATACAAGCTGATAGTAACTTGAGTTATACTGCTGACATCTTCAGATCAAAGCAGAGTAGTAAACATAACAGTTTATATTGGTTTGCCCCAAATCATAAATTACAATGGGGATGTATTTTCTGCTAATTCTGGCATTCCGTAGGCTCATTTCCACTTGTCTTCCCTTTCCTTATCTTTGGAGGTTTTGCAAAATCTTCTTGCCAGGTCAATGATCAATTCTGCTTCGATTGTGTCATTCAGGAAAAAACGAAAACAGTTTTGCAAATCTTGAATAAACCTATAACACAAAAGGATCAAAAAACTCCACTGGGTCCAATGTTGCATATCACAAAAGTTCCACCGATAATATATCTGCATCCATGAGTTACCTAAATTCTAGCGAGCTTAACTGCCCCCATAAAACTTCAAAGGCATCGGCCCATTTGAACATTAATTCCATAATCAATGCCTTCAAATTGAGTCCCTCTGGGCTGATGGCCAAAATTCTTGCTTTGGGTTTGTCATTCATTTCATTTATGACCAGTTCTAGGTCATTAATGCAATAGGACAGAATATAATCAATATTATCACGATGCTTCTCTGCCTGTTCTTTTCAGCCTCCAAATATCCGTATTTCATTTGTAATAATGTTATATCACCTTTATTATGAAAACTGATGGTGATGTTATCTTGACAAAATATTGTCCATGAATTCTTCGGAAGTGTTCCTTCATCCACAATTTTAAATCAATTTTGAAGGTTTCCCCATCATTGTTGAAATAGTAAGGAGCCTCAGTGCCTCGGATGGATTTGTGCCTGCTACTTTTGGCTCTCTTCAACTATCCATATCAAGGGCTATAACTGTTCTTCCTCAGAACTGTGAATCATTGACACTGCTAATAAATGACTTTACATCCTCATTACTCAAAAGTATCAGCTCTTGTATCATGGTCTGTAGTGTACAAAATAAGGAAGAAAAAAAATTGAATAGATCCGTTAAATGAACCATATAATGAACATTATAATTTCAAAATTATTATTTGATTTTTGAACTATCAATTTTTGAAAGTTTTGATCTTAAGTAATTTTTTTTAAACGACTCAAATGCTCAAGAATAAATTTGGACATAGGGGAGTTGATCAGGCCTACGAACACCCGCAATCCTCAGCATATAAATTGCCAGCAGGTCAACTTAGGGTCTCATTTTGAATATCTCTTCTTCAAAATATAATTTTCTTCCCAAACTTACCACTGAGCACAAAATTAGTGTTGTCTTGCTACTCTTGAGTTTGGCCAAAATTAATGTTTCACTGGAATTTGATTGTTCCATAAATCATCATTATTCGCAATTGTTGAATCCTCCAATCAACAATTAAAATTGACAAATTATATCTTCCAAAGTGGAACCTCAAACAGTAGGCCCTAACCAAGCAATTTATTCTGAACAATGTAAGCTTTGACTAACATGGGAATGTGAAAAATAGTGGAACATAATATGTCAACATACATTTTTCAGGAGCTTCACATACTTTTCTATTATCATATAACTGTGAAAATTGTTCACACATAGGTTATATATTGTAAGGCTGAAAAGGTAAAGTAGATTACAAAGTGGAGCCAATGACCCAAATTCACATAACATGCAGGTGTTATATTTTTAAAAATTGATAAGATGGCGTTTGGTAGCTCAGACCTCCTTAATCCTTGGGGTTGGAGGAAGAAGGTAAATTCGGTAAGAGGAATTGCCCTACGAAAGAGATAGCCAGGATTCGACCTTAACTCCAATGCTTCCCTGCGCCTGCCTTAGACTTTGGAATGACTCCTCACTCAGTGGTGAGAAGTCCAGTACAAGAATACTACTTAACTGAGAAATGCCTGACTAAAATAAGCCAGACAAGGTAACACACTTCAAGAAGAAAATAATATAAGTTCTTACCAAAATATTTATTTATAAAACTTACCTTTAAATCGCCCCTTGCAAAAACCTGAGGTCTTACTATTATAAAAATATGGCGGCTTATGTACAGGAAAAAAATGACAATAATAACATATACCACGGGACACCAAAAAATCCACTAACTGAATCACAAAACCATGTTCTACAGTAAGCATCACATTGGGCCCGGTCAGACATGGTCGGACATTTTGTACCTGTGGGCGTTTTCTGTAAACTGACACAAGTGTGTCTGAGTTCACACTACAACATGGGGCGATACAGGGGGGGGGATGTGAAATTTGACTGTTCCTGATTGTCCAACTTCTTCAATTGTCACGGTACATGAATGTTGCGTTTCTTTAACCATCTCAATTCTTCCACTATCTGGATTCTCCTACTATATTGTACACAGCATATTTTCTTATATTTGATTTTTGTTTGTTTGTTTATTTCGGTTTTTCTCCAATCGCAAAGTAGCACATTCAAAAGCTGCTGTTTCGCTCCAGCCACCAGAATAAAAATATGTGCCCCACTAAAGCCACCAATTATTCAGCAACTGTCCCACTACAGCTACCACCAAAAATTTATGTTCCATTGACAGTTTAGCAGTAATATTCACATTTTTTTATTTCCCCTCATTGACATGAAGGAAAAAGATTTGTAAACAAAATAAAGGGAAACAAAAAACAAATTGACAAATGGAACAAATACAACTGAAAAAAATAAAAACACAAAAAGTAATTGAACAAAAAGACAAAACAATTGAGTAAACAAACCAACAAACAAAAAAAGAACAAAATCAAATCAAGGGAAGAAATGAAGAAAAAATATGAAGAAAACAGAAAAAAAGATTATAAAAGAGAAAACTAAACAAAAGCAACAGACTTAAGGAAGAAGACCTAACTACTAAAAAAAGGGGGAAAACAAATGAATGGAAAGGACAAAAAGATAAATAAAGTATTTTGTATATCTTTCACTTTCTTTTATATCTTGCTTCTTCTTTTTCTCTTTTTTCACTTTTTCTTTCATTTTCGTTTTTTTTTTCTTTTCATCTTTCTTTTCACTTGTTTTTCTAAAAATCTTTCTTCTTCACTCACTGGTTTGTTTACTAGTTCATTTTTTTCATTGATTACTCTACTATTGTTTTCTTTTGTTTTTCTCTACTTGGTTATTTGTTGTCTTTGTTTATTTGCTCATTGGTTCTCTTTCACTTTGTTTTTCCCTGTTGTTAATAATAAAATATAAAAGCTAAAACTATGAACTAAAACAAAAAATATTGGTGGCTAATGAGACAGTGGCTGTATAGCGAGATATCTGCTGAAGAATTGGTGGCTGTAATGGGACACCAATTTTTGTTTGGTGGCTGAAGCGAGACAGGGGCTGGAGTAGCGCAGTACATATCATCAGTTCCATTTATATGTTAATAAGGTTGCGTTTTAACATATTGTGAGACTGCCTAAAAATATATTATACCATAGTCAGACAATAGGAACTGATGAAGAATCACAGCATGAAAAGAAATATCACAGTCGAAGAAATGAAACAGTCAAAGAATCACTACAGTTGGAGAATCCGAATTGTCCGAGAATTGGGATAGTTGGAGAATATTGAAATATGTCAAGAGGAGTGACGAAAATGTAAAGTTATGGAAAAATTATGTACATTTTCTGCAAATTCTACCATGTTTTCCCCCAAAAAATTCCGGTTAAAACCTGTTTTTGTACAGCTATTTTTTTTTTTGTTGAAATAACGAGTAATATGCACTCAAGCACCTTTTTCATTGTAATTATGCACACTTCAACAGAAACGGTGGCGACATCTCAAAAACACTAATTACAGACACTTGCGTAACAGGGCTAATTGTGGCGCCCTGTGGATTTCAGAACCTACAGTAATTCAAGTCTGGTCCGCCCCAACCACTGTGGGTGTTTTTCATGTCTGAAATGTGGGTCAAGTGGGTCTGAAATGAGGGAGAAGACCCTGTTTTTGGGAAGATAACCAGTGTTTGGTTTTTCGTGTCGACCCGAATAGTAGAATCCCGCGCCGGATTCCATCCCTAATTTTTCTTTACGAGAGTCGTCCCGGGTCTAGACCATTATTTCGTTTTATGTATTTTCGCGCCAGTTTTACGTTTCGTATCAAATCAACGTGAATCTCGTATTTGTATGAAGACTGTAAGTTGTAAATTAGTAAAACCGAAAACTCAACTTCCCTAAGTACATATCAATCTTACACTAGCTTGACCTGTAGTACCGGTACCTCTGACAAATAGATCACATTTTTATGTATTCCAGACACATTTTTCCATGATCTCCTGAACATGTTATTCACTACTTCTGGACACAATTTTTCAAGAAAACATTTGGAAAATCCTGCCCCTAAACTGCAAAAAATTGTCCTGAAGGTGACATAACATATAAGAATATGACCCTATGTTTTGTAAAGCCTACGTTTCCAGCTATAGGAGATTGGGTACATATAATTTGGAAAGAAAAAAAAAGAAAAAGTAATGGCTGGACATGGTACAAAAAATGTGATAAAAGCATGGTTGTCCTTTTCTGGCATATTGATTCTTCCATGATTTGTACTTCAAATGAGCTTGAGTGAGATCAATGATAAAAAGTTTTGATGCAAAGTCTATTCAAGGCAAGGATGTTATTTGGCATTTTGGTTTGAATAGCTACAACATTCAATTCCCATCTTGTTTCCAAATTTTCAATTTCAAAAGCTGATTTTCCATCTTTGAAGGGGAAAATTTGATATTGAATCACTGTTTGGATTTGCCAAACCCCTTTCACCTTAAATATTCAACTTGAAACTTAACAAAGAAAGTCCTCAACATACAATTTGGGATTTGGTGTTCTCTTTTTTAAGAACAACATTGAGGCCTGTCAAACTCTCAAAACCCTGATAGATAGTGTTATGGATGGATTTAGGGTAGCAGTCATCCCACATCTATGCAAAATTGGGGAATTGGGTTAAGCCATAATTATTGACCAGAAAAAGGATGTGTTACTAATTCTTATAACTTCGATGTGTTGTGGGCAAGTTGCGTCCATTGAACATTATATTTGTTTACTTTTGGACTAGTAAACGGAACACTGACAGCCCCAACCAATTTACATATTATTAATACTCACGCACTAAGTGGAGGACGAGGCCGATTTATGGGGACCAGTACCAAGGAAAGCGCCAGTTCTGTTTATTTGTGTGAGCTTTCAGGATGCATCTGGGGAAACCCTGATTGCTCTTCGATCGCAAAAGTTAGAGTTTCCAGTTTCTTATTAGTGACTGAAGGTTGTGTTTGGTTCTGCTAGAGAACTGTTGCACTGTGTTTACCTGATTACTTATAGGAAGCTCCTTTGAGTCACCTACAGTAGTTGGTTGGATACAAGCCAATAGCCTTTTTAGTTATATTGCTCACATCTTCTGATCTAAGCAGAGACCTAAACATAACAATGGTTAACTCCTGCTTTTCAGGATTTCCAAACTGTGCTCTAAATGAGTGTAAGCCTGATGGTTAGCTAATTGGAACTCAGTGAAAACAGCAATTATTGGTATGAAAAATTCATTTTTATATACCAACATAATGTATCAAGATGATAGCTAATAAGGCTGCAACCTTCCGCCTTCTCAGATTTACACCTGGTTTACACTTTGCTTCACACTCCCACTTTCAGGTCAATTTTTTCTAAAATGATAATTGAGTGGTATGATAATTAATTAGAAAATTTTGCAGATAAGAGAATGCTGAAAACAAATGTTGAAACTGGAAAATGCTGTTAGTGTAACAAATTCTGCAACAAACAAAAAAAATTCAATCCAGAAATTATTCGCGATGATCATGGTTTTGAGGGAGAATGTGACTAAAATTTGACTGATTTATATTCTGATTTAAACATTTGCGCTTATTTGATGATGAAATATTACTTGTGGAAATTCCATGAAAGAATAAAAAACAAGATTGGATTAAAATGTGGCCTGATCAAGTACATTATTTCAATAAACATTGTCCTAGGGCAGATGGTGCCCTGTAATAAATAGTGCACCAAATAGACCCAAAAAATAATAAAGGGCATGGTGATATTGGGATAATTATTATGTTTTTTGCAGAAAATAGTGACCCGAAAATTGAGCGCCGGACAATTGAGCGCCGACAATTGAGCGCCGACAACTGAGCGCCAGACAACTGAGCGCCATGACAACTGAGTGCCGACAACTGAGCGCCGACAACTGAGTGCCGACAACTGAGTGCCGAAAACTGAGCGCCGACAACTGAGCGCCATGACAACTGAGTGCCGACAACTGAGCGCCGACAACTGAGTGCCGACAACTGAGTGCCGACAACTGAGCGCCGACAACTGAGCGCCGAGACAACTGAGCACCAGACAACTGAGCGCCGACAACTGAGAGCCAACAACTGAGCGCCCACAACTGACCGCCGACTATTTAATGTCAGATAAATAACCCAATCAGTTTGAAGTAACTATTTTGCATTTAGGCTTAGGCTTAGGCTTAGGCTTAGGCTTAGGCTTAGGCTTAGGCCTAGGGGCTTAGGCCTAGGGGCTTAGGCTTAGGGGCTTAAGCTTAGGGGCATAGGCTTAGGGGCTTAGGCGTAGGCTTCGTCATACGAATCAAAAATGACCATATTTGTTTGATTCATAATATTAGACGTATGGACATATATACATTACGGTAGATAATCATTACGGTAGATAATCACTGAAATGCTAGTATTCCGTAGTGCTCAGTAAATGAAAAAAACGCTCAATTATAATGCATTAGATAGTCGGCGCTCAGTTGTCGGCACTCAAATGTCTGGCGCTCAGTTGTCACGGCGCTCACGGCGCTCAGTTGTCTGGCGCTCAGTTGTCGGTGCTCAATTGTCGGTGCACCGCAGAAAATATTGTTGAATATTCATTTGTTTACCCTGAATCCTCTTCAATAAATCACCATCATGAATAAGTCAACTGTCAAAGGGTCAATTCCTCTGACCTTCGGTCTACTATCACTATTTATTTTATTTCTTGGGTTCTTTGTTGTTAAGGTCAGTTCACTTCTCATCAGGTAAACAAATATGTCAGAACAGTTTGTGTTATACTATTTTTGGTTATAAACAATGGATGGAAAGTTTTGCATAGTATTTTGTAGTTGATGTTTGGTGTCATTTTGCCATTTTTATTCATTCTCGTATTATTTTTAATTGAAAGTTGGTCATTTGCGACACAGGGTCACAGTTTGGTTACGTGTTCAGGATGTCTCTACTGCTGACACTTTATTTCTCAATGTTCTTTATTCTCCTGGAATTAGCGTCAGTAATGGGCACCCTCTGTGCCTAAGTCAGCTCTCATCCTGGTAACAGTTTGTATTTTGGTTTGCGGTTTCAGGCACCTTTTCTAAGTTCAACTTTGTGTGCGACGTTTGAACATTGGTGTGCCAATGTGTCGTATAGGAAAAAATAACTAGAAGATTATTTATCCTGCGTGTTTTTAGTAAGAGACCTACAGAACGTAGAAGAGCCTGCAGAATGCTGTAGATGGAACACTCGGAGTGTTAGACGAATTTCACACAACGATAATCGAACGCAGGAGATTGATGGGCTTGTAGAGAGCGCTATGTCAATTTATCCAAGGATCTTCACTCACGTCGTCAAAGGTTTTCGGATGCTGAAATTCGGACTGCACTATCTTACCCAATTAGGAGTTAAAACCGTTTACTCAAACTATTTTCCAAATAGTTTGACTCACTCTAGAGCACACACTTAAATCACGATTTAATAATATGAAAATTTGCCGCTTCAATCTCTCAAAAATTGAACACACACTTCCAGACACAACCGTTCGACTACAGTACAAAAACCAACAATGAAATATTTTCACAATTTCCTCAACAGTGTAGCCACGCCTCTTCTCACATCTCATCATGATCTTTCTCCATTCAACTTGCTGATCTTTGGCAAAAGTGACATGAGCTTTACAAACACACTCCACAACAGATGGCATTGTGTTTGTTTTGTATTTCTCCTTAACCTACGAAAAATAATCCCCCTTTTCTACAGTCGACTAACAGCCTCATCCTTAGCTCTATCTCTGTTAAGTCCAGTTAATGTTAGGATAAGAACTAGGTCAAGAGTCTCCCACGAATGAAAGGGAGGTAGCCAGGGTATACCCGCCAGTTAATTTCACACAACCTGGAGTATAAGTCACACATGAAATTGTGTGTTTCCGCTGATTTTTGTTATTTTTGTCAAAGCACGTATGAGGCCCGCAGGTAGCAAGTGGAGCGAGAGACGCGGACCATCAGCAGCCGTCTTACTGTAGCGCATGTTGATACGCGTGTGCTGGTCTCTCTCTGTTATTTTTATTCCATTCTTATTGTTATATGTTTGTGTACTAACGTGTGCCCTGCCGGCCACCATTATATTCACCACTCGCGGCCTCCCACCACACAGCCTTCTTTTCTCGTCCCAGTGCATGGGAGTTGATCATTTTATCTTCTCGCCCGTTTTCGTTTTGTACGTAAGTGTTCTTTGTTTTTATTGCGTAATATAAAGGTAGAAAGTTCTCTCCTTTCGGTTTTACGCAATTAGGGAGACAATTAAGGAAACACTCTTTTCCTGAATTGGAGGGATAATTAGTGTTGGGTTTAAGTACTAGTAATTAAGTTAATCGGGTAAACGTGGGCGTGGGAAACACGGAATCCCAATCCTGCCTGTGACTCATCAGCGCCCGACTTATTTACAAATACAACATTAATAGGATTGAATTATAAGTCACCCTTATCTACATTTTGCATCAAAATACTTTTAGTTCTATCTAGAAAATTCTCCCAAATAAAGATGAGTTCTTAAATGCTTTGAATATTTTAATTTTGTAGATTATGTTATTGTTATTCTAGATTTAAGTACCGAAATTATTAAGCGTGAATGTTATACAAATGAATATAAACTGCTTGATCTGAGTAATGTTGATCTGGTTGAAGGGGTGTTCATAATATATAAGTGGCCCTCAGATATAAGTCATCCTGGAGTATAAGTCACAGTTTTCAAACCCTATCTTTTGAGTATAAGTTGCAACTTATTGATCAGGATTTATGTTATGTTTTTTATACTTTCTTATGAGCTAAATTTTTATAATATATTTGTTGCATTAAAATTAAAATGTGCTTCATTCGTGTACATTTGCCCCTTTGATTTTGATAGTTTTTTTACTATGACCATTTTGAAAATGGTCAGGAACAAATAAATTTGTTTCCAATCAAACCAAATTACAGCACTGCTGCAGTAATTTGCATATGGACATCTTCCACGCACCCAAAAGCTCATTTTGAAAACTACAACTACAAAAAGAATACATTGCTGAATAGCATTTTCATTTGTCAAACAAAGTTCGCAGTAGTTCATTAGCGAACAGAATCAACCGACGTTTGTTGCCGAAGTACAATTCTTCCCCAAATAAGATCTTGTCCTAATTAAGGAAATTAATAATTATCTAAAATTTACTGTAACTCTATTTTTCTAAGAAAATCTTACTCTGGTGGGTAATCGCAAAAGATGAAGTTGCCTCTTTTCACTGGTTTCACGCCGAGTTCACATTTAACAGCATCAAGTTCGACTAAAAAGTGTTGAAAGATTAAAAAAGTCAAAGATAAATAGTGCAAGATGCAGACAGTCCAAAAGAGAAATATATCAAGAGAAAATAAAGCATATACAGGTCAAATGATCAAAATATTATCAGTAACTTTGAATGACAGTATGTTTTTCAAGAATTGCTGCAAGAGTGGAACTGGAATGCAAGTAGAATTTACATTTGTGGACATTTGTACTGAACCACACAACTATAAAGTTCCGAATCTGCAAGCCACCTTAACTAACTCTTGACAATTCTGAACAAAAATTTCACAGTAAGTTGATTGTTAGAGTCTTCCATGATAGTGGTTTTGTATTATTTCCAATTCCAAAATCTATTTTAAATGTGGACTATATATTATAACATGGTCTCGCAAGTCAGATTAGAACAATCATCCCTACAAATAATTTGTGGATTCTGCAAACTTATTGAAATCAACCCATCAAAACCTGGAATTTAGCACATCAAATGCTGTTTTTAAATGTTCATCTAACATTTACAGTGTACCCTAAATGTTTGAATGCCCAATGAATTTTCAATGTCAACGTGTGCTTACAATAACCATGTATCTCAGAATGAGTAGAATACTACAGGAACTTAGCTGTAAGGTAGCCAGCAAATTTTCTATCAAGTTCAAACCCCCTGAATCAGTCAACAATACAAAATTGTATGTCATGTGTGTCAGTATGCCTCATGGAGAACTATGGGTTGGATCTTCCGTTTACTGGATCAGGGATACAAACATTCTGATCTACCCTTGGAAATAGATTTTTTCTGTGAATGCCAGTCAAATCTCTGCAGCATCTACAGTATGCTTGAAACTATGATAGAACAAACTGTCATCAGTATCAGCAAATAATATTAATTTCATGCACTTACATATGCATGGACCAAAGTAGTTGAAATCACGCGCCTTATGTATATCAGCTTCGTTTTCTGGATAACCGCAATCATCATCGCTAGTTTGGCATAAAACATTGTAGAAGAAAATTGGGTGTGGATAGTAGACGTTGGCATCACCATCTTTCATGCAAATTTCTTTTTTTGGCTTTTTAGATGCTGACAAATCACGGCAATTGCAATCCACTGTGTCATAACCTGTGTCGTAACATTCGCGGTTCCACTTGCAAACTCCAGGTCTACAGCCACCTGGGAGCAAAGGCAAAAAAATTGATGTGTAATGATGAAATGCTGAAGGGCAATGGTTTTATAATATCAGGTCAAAAAATTCAGAGTGAGTTCATTCTGGTAAAATTTAATAGTTTTTTCAAATACAACCTTTCTGAAAAAAGTTAAAAGCGAGCAATATATGTAAAAAACTATATAATATACTCAAGCTTAAAATTCCCATGAAAATTCATGGTTATGTTTCCCTGTTCTGCTGACTGGAAACCACGGTATCCAAGGGAAAAATGTGTTTTTTCATCCATTTTGGAATCGGCATTAAATGAGAATGCAGTTGGATTTGGACTTCTCACCCCAGAGTGAAGGGTCATTCTAACTTCAATGAGGTATAATCCTGGCTATCTCTCCTGCCCAACGAAAACTCCTACCAATTTTACCTTCTTTCTCTGACACTACAGATTTGAGAGAAAACAATCGGTCTAAGCCCCAAGGCCAGGCTTCCTTTTAAAATATAACATTTGGTTTAATATGGTTCCTTTATCAATACACTTATCTCATTTTGACTGGCATTGCCATCTTAGCCCCAACCTTTCGAGTTTTAGAAGATTGTGAGATTTGGTCTGCTTATGTCACTCAATTGTTTTTCAGTGTAACTACCAGTAGGAATCTCCCACAAACTCTAGAACAGTTAATTGGGGGTAAACATGCCATTTGTATGGGGCAAATTAACAACGATCTTGTAATTTCACATTTTGAATAGGAAATTATTTGCTGAAGCTATTTTTTACCTTTGACGTGGTGCGGACTCTCGGTGATGGCCAACTTATAGTTAAGATCTTTTTGGCAGAAGCCTTCCGTGATGTTGCAAAAGGTAAGTTCTTCAAAGCAATCTCTATTTTGCTTGCAAGGTCGCAAATATTCTAAAGTGAAATTGAACAATATATAAACGGTGGATAATTCTGGTGACTGTTTATAGTGATCCAAAAAATTGACGAGTTTTCATCATTAAGCTTCGTCCAAACTGAATTTTTTTATTTTACTTTGACAATATTCGTCACCAGTTTTCGGGTTGGTAGCTTGTGCGAAACCATAAGGACATTGACAAATGTAGCCAAGCTCAACAGACTCCTTTTTGCATTTAGCGATACCTGTGCACTTGTTTTTGCGACGACATGGGTCTTCTGCAGCTGAAAAGAGTGAAGACCTAATTGAATTTTGTAGAATGTAGAATCTGCACAAGTATTGAATCCACATTCCATCCATAGACTGATGTTTGACTGTATGGGGTCAACCTCGTCTTATGGCTTTCTGCTGTCAGTAAAAGCTTGGCTTTGTGGTGGGCTAGAACCGGAAACCTTGTGGATAATGTCAGCATGCTATAATCAACTGAGTCAACTGGGTAACGGGACGCATATAGTCTTCAACAATCCAAAGTTGAGGTAGAGACTGTTTCCACTCTCAACCTTCCTCTACAATACACTTTCATAGATTGTCAACAGCCATACTGTTAACATAACTGCATTTTATTACTTGTCCCTGTCATCAAAAAGCTAGGGTCAGTCCATAAGCTGTATGGCTAGTATTCACAGATTTTAGCCAGATGTTTCAACCAAGCACACTCTTTTGTGAATATATTTGTAAGAGTTGGAGTTGGGGTGGCTGCTTTGACTCATTCATAACCACTGCAAATGAAATAAATATGGCTCTACAAAATCTGTAATTCAAAGGTGGATTATAAAACTATAGTAACTATAGTCTTACTGTTGAGAGTGGCCAAAGCAGCCACCTCAACTACGAATTGTTGCAGAAAGAGAGCGCCTTTCCCGCTGTTCAGTCGGCTCAGTTGGTTAGAGCGTGTGGACGATAGCCGCAAGGTCCTGGGTTCAAGTCCCAGACCAAGCCTAACTTTTACTGAAGCTTTTGCCTCAATTGCCTCAACATTACTATGGTAATTACTGGATTATCATTTTCAAATTTAAAAGCATTTATTCTAAAACTTACCCACACATGCAAAACTGCCATTTTTATTGTCTACATATTCATCTTTTCCAGTGCACTTGCAAAGGAATCCTCCCGACTGGTTTACACAAGTCGCTCTTCGCTCGGAGCAATAGTTTTTGCCATAATTGTCTGGTTGTTCGCAGCTTTGAATTGTTTCTAAACACAAAATAGATATTAGAATGCAGAAAAGTTGAAAAGTTAGTTTTCAGAATTCTGTTCAATTTATTGTCACACAGACTGTGGTATATTTTTCAATTTATAGTCAGGAATAACTTAAAGTTCTCCATCAGATGTTAATTTTATTGTTTCCCAAATAATCATATTAAAGTATTTAATAGCTTGAAAGAATTATTTGAGCAAGAGTGCCAAATAGGGGTTTAACTTTGAAAAAAAACCAGTAAATACAACAGTGGGCATTGGCTAAATTCTCATTTGTGACTTCTGTCCAGTAGAAAAATGAAAAAATTTTTTGTACATTTTTAAGATACAAAAAATTTCTTTCTGTGGATTTTGATGTGAAAAATACATTCTATCCCTTTTAGTGTTTGTCCCAACTTATCCATCTGAACTTGGCTTCTAGGTCAACTTGGCCTCCAGTGTTGAAGGAAAACTTCCTTACTTGTCTGGTGTCATGCATTATAAAATCAATGTTGAACTGATTCTTACATTTTTTACATCTTTTTGATCCTCTAATTCTTCTCTATTTGTTTTTTTTATTTAATTATATTACACATTATCTTTCATTTTCTCATCTGAAACCTTTTATTTAGGTGTCACTGTCCATAATATGATTAATAACTGCGTACATGCAAAATATTTTACTTCTACGCCATAGGCTATAAATTTTTTTGCTTTTCTTATATAAATAAAAATGATCAGGCATGACTCTAATTTCATACAGAAGTAGTGAAATTTGACTCCATAAGGACAAACTTAAGTTTGCCTTTCCAAAATTACCTAATTCAAATGGACATTTTTCCATGAAGTCTGTTAGCTTCTGAGAACTTAGATAATTGATTAAATTTTTTTAATTCTAAAAACCTGTATATTTGCATGCAAAAATGAAATGTTTCTTTGTGAAACTATGTGCTTGAAATTTAGGACATATAATGGATGCCAACATGGGATGTATATACCGTGCTAGGATGGATGCCAAGTTAGGATTGACACCAAAGTCAGTCATAATCTTGAAATATCCTTTCCTCATATACTAAAACTTGATTTCTCTGTCAACAGAATAGATTTTAGCATAAAAACTCTCCCGCTGAGAATACTTGATGTCTATAGCACAACTAGATTTCAGTTGGTAAAAACTTTTACCTGCATAAATATGGAATATAACAGCTTGGAAGAAAAAAACTATTTTCCACAACATAGTAGCACTTTAGAGCATCTAAAAATATCTAACTTTCAAGTTCCACTTCCCTGAACAATGAAGGTTTCACATTTCGTACGGAATTATTCATGCGTGAATTGCGATGCTTGGACTGCAACCATCATCAAAATACAATTTCGTGCAGTGCAAGCATGGTTTAATCATGAACTTTCAATTAGAGATGTGAAACTTAGTTGCATAAAAAGCACTTTGTTGGAGAAGAATGTTGGAAAAAACAACTTTTTCTTTGATTAGTTCTTGCATCATTTGTCTATTGATTGTTTTTGATGATCATTAAAATCAGCATATGTTCAACATAATTTTGTGATAAATTATGATAAAATAAGAAAATATGAAATAATTATGTAAATCTATAAAATTAAAGTTGTAAGAAGTTTAATGAATCAGTGGTACCTTAGTGCCTCCCTGTTTCTTGTTGACAGACTTGAGTACAGCAGGCTTATTAAGTTTTTGACTTTGGAATGCTGGTACGGTCACCCTGGTATGGTATGGAATGCTGGTATGATCACCATGGTATGGTTACCAATGTTGTATTTTAAGATCTTGTGGAGGATTTGGATGAAAGCAGGCAGGAGTGAGTTCCAGAGTTCGTCCTTGATGCACATATTTCCAACACCCACTCTTACCTGACACATTACTTAGAGTACTTAAACTCGATGAAGCTTACGCCAAATTAAGAAACCTTAGTTTCTTAATTTAGATTTCTAAAACGTAAGGTTGAAGGAGGAGAGAGCTTTCTCCTGGTACTTTATCTAACACAAATGATACACTTAGGCATAAAACAAATACGTGGGTGAGAGATGAGAAAGGTCCCAGGAGCTGGAAGAACAATATGAAAAAAGGCAGGGGGATGCATACTAGTACGAAAAAATATAACACAATTGATAATAAGAGCCAACCTGTCGCATGCCTACTGAAATTGAGCTACAGTAAGACGCCCTTCAATGGTCCGCATAGCTCACTCCACTTTGGACTTGCGCACATCTTCAAATAAATGACCAATTTTGGACAATCCTAAAAATCAGTGGAAACACACTACAACATGCTCATCTTGTTGATGGAAAACTCAAAATGTGGCTTCATCATTGTTATCCAGAAAGTGAGCAGGAATCCATATAGTGGAAGCTTGCTGATTCCATAAATGTTAAATTGGCCGGGAAAATCATGGCATCAGTTTTCTGGGATATATTATCATTACCTCAGGATGAGAAGTGCATGTGCAGACACAGTCTTTCATACTTATTAGGTCTACAAATTGTGTAGGAGAGGGAATGCACCTGGATAGGGTCAAAGTACCCCAACTTAACAGCCTGGCAATGAGCAGTGGCCAATGAGGAAGTAAGCTTATCCTTATTATGAGTAAGAAGCTGGACAAGTCCTGCTCTGTCAGGCAGGAGCTAGCCTCTAGAATGTGCTGTGAATAAAATGTGACTGTGAATGATTCATAATTCTTGATATTATTTAAAAATAAAAAAATAAAAATAAATAATGGATAAAAAGGGTTGGCAAGACAGTTTTTTTTGTTTTTCTTGGCTGAAAAAAAAAATTAGAAAATTTCTGGTTTTTCGTTTTTTTAGTTGAGAAAAACAAAAAATTAGAAAATTCCTGTTTTTTTTAGTTTTTTCCAAAATCACTCCAAAGCTGTTTTTTTCACGTCAGTTGATACTCTGGGCGCTTATTGAGGTTTATGTATGCTATCAAAAAATGTGATAAGAAACAATATAAAACCGTTTTTGTCAAAAACAAAAAGAAAATTGTCGATGGTGTTCTGATTTGTGCCTAAAAGAAGTGAACATGTTCTAATTAGTGACACATGAACAAGGGCTGGTGCCAACGCAAGTACTTTGTCAGGGAGTCCTCTGACCTTTGGCCTGGAGTGCCCCATGTTGAGGGGTATGAGGGAGGTATTACCCCTACCTAAAGTCCTTAAAATCGATCACCGGCTGCCTAATTTTGAGACAACATAACGCTTATAGTGGACATTTAGGTTCACTACCCCTGCAAATATTTAATTTTACCCCTACCTGAAAAATCTGACTCTGATTCTTATTCTATTTTTCCGAAATCAGTAACTACCTTAAATTGTGGAATCATGTATTATAACGATTCTAACTATGGCAAAATCTATGAATTCTTTGTTTTTTGTTTTGATTTAAGATTTTAAAGCAAGTGAGCACTTAGTACACGCACCCAGATGTCTTATCTATCGAGGGTAGCAAACCACATTAGAAAAGCTTCACTCATTGGGAAGCTATAAAAGTCAGTACCAGTCATCATTTTTCGGCTCATAAGTCATACATCAAATATATCAAATGAACTGAGAAAAATTTGATCCATGAATCAATAGTTTGTCTTCTTTGAAATGTTTGTATGAAAGTGGAAAAAGCAAGTAGGTGCCATTTTACATTTTCACAATTTTCTGCTGAACTATATCGGATTGAACATTTGTGAAAATAATCCTTCAGTGATTTGAACTTTTTTAGAAAAAATAAATTCATTAAAATGATTTCAACTATGAAGTATTTTGTCATTTTCCAGTTTAGACAAAAGTTGTCCATTTCTCATATTGTTTGTACCAGTGGCGTACTAGCACCAGAGAAAAGTTGATCACTCGACCAGATACTACAATGTTGTTCCCGCCCTCAAACTGTAACCCTTACACTTCCTCACAATTCTTACACTTCCTTACACTTCTGCACTTCCTTAAAATACACATTTCTAACAATGTTGGGCATACTGTAGGTGTTTTTGTTCAACTTTCCACATTAGTGCTTGGCTCAGTCAAGGCAACAGAAATGGCAAAGAATGATAATTTGCATAATACCTTGTGGCAGCTTCCAGAATATTGTTTTGGTGATTTTTCATTATTGTTATTAGTAGCTACATGTTTGTCATGGCTGTATTAGTATTTTTACAATACTATGTTTCCTAGTATTGTTGCTCCCTGTTGGATACCCAATACAAGCTCAGCACAGTAAATTGTTCTGTTTTGTGAGTGTCGGGGAAGTTTTTCTGTTCTGTCATAGGTTTATGGAGTTTTCTGGTGAGGCATCTGAGAGTCTGGAGGCAGTTCTAATTCTCTGTTCCTTTTGTTGGGGTGTCATTGAACTGCTGCAACCTCAAGTCCATAGATGTCATTCAGCAATACGACTAAAGAGTCCATTGGCTTGTACCAAACTAGCTACTGTAGGTCACTCAAATGAGCTTCTTATTGGTAAAAGCTGATGCAATGCAACAGTTCTTTAGCAGAGCTGAACACAACCTGCAGTCACTATTCAGCAAGTAGAATCCAACAGCTTGCATCTGAAAAACTATTAGAGTACTCCAGAGAAACTTACCTAATGATCCTTGTAATTGTCGGGAATGTGGAATGCTGCCACAGAATAATATAGAAATAAACGATCAATAAATAAACACCAATTAAGTCGCCCCACTCTCCTAGTGTGAAAGAACAATGACAAAATAAAAACTGGGTGGCTCACCCAAAATACGTCAGAGGGTCAATTCCTCTGATCTTTGGTCCTCTAATTATTATTCTTTTTATTTACCAGAGTTGTTTGTTGCTAAAGTAAGTTCACTTTTTATTAAGTAAACAAAACTGTCAAAACGGTTTGCCTCACACTATTTTGGTCCAAAAACAAATGGATGGTGTTGTTTCTGCATCGACAATTGCTGTCAATGTTTGACGATGTGCAGTGGCAATTTATGAAATTGTTCCTAAAATATTCTTTAGTGAAAAGGTGATGTGGCAATGGGCCAAAAACGTATTCGTTTTTTGTATTTTTATTGTGTTCATTTGCATATCCCCGTAGTGGTGTCCCAGGCCAACAGGAAAAGTTGTGTCCTCAAATCCTTCAGAGATAGTGAGTATTTTACTGGAAAGGTGGCTTGGTCTGTCTCTTGTTTCTTGGTAGTTTTCAGCTGTATGCTTCCCTCATAGAAAAGTTGAAGTGGGACTGGTCTGAGTCATCCTAGTCACCTGGGAGTCTTACTGCAGGCCTAGGAGGAGGTGTTAGGTATTTTTTGCACAATTGTATTCATATTCTAACTTTGTTTATTGTTCGTTGTTTTCTCCAATAATAATCTCACTTTGTTTAATGTCTTTAGCTAGGTACCCTGTTCAGTCTGTCTCTCTGAGTTCTCTTGCCCAGTTAGCGCAAGGGGTTGTACCAAACTGGATCTCCCACAAACTGTACACAGGTAGCCGAGGGTGTACGTAGGCCTTTTTCCAACATTGGTGACTGTACCAGGGGGCCCCCTGTTGCTCTAAGGGGGGAAGGATGTTGTATGGCAACATACAACATTCCACCCATAGGATTGATGTTGTAGCCAATCCATGAGTCCCGAACCTGGCCATTTTTGTTGAGCCCTGGTCAGGATGGTTCCACTTACCTGGACATTGGCCAATGGTGGGACAGCTCCGGCACCACCCAGGAAGCCCTTCAACAAATATATAAAATTGTGAGAATGGTCATCACATGTCAGATATAGCCTTTTAAAGGCAGTCGTGCCAACTTAATGACGCCTTCTCACCCCTTTCATAATTTGCATCGATGGGATGGCTGCTACCATAAGTGCATCCCCAACAACTGACCCAAAGGTCAGCATCATCCAACACAAAATCTGCCTAACATCAATTTCAAGAATTCAGTTCTCCTCCTCCATGTCCATGTATTTTTGTTCTTCTCCATAGATTCTTTTTATGTTAAGTGATAATTTTGTTTTCTCAAAAAAAGTTTGCAAGTTATTCTTCCATACACCCTTCTTAGTAATTGCTTCCTTTGATACAAAAATTGTAGTAAATTAAGATTTTCTTCATTATTATTTTTGCTCATTTCACTCTTGTCTTTGTCTCCTTTTTGAGCTCACTACATTTTGGGCTGCATCAGCTTCCTACCCAAACAGGAAAATTTTCAGGGCCAATAAGAACTTTTTGATTAGAAAACTCATCATTGGGACATTAGTCACCAGAGAAACCACTGAAATTTGGTTTTTAATGCAGTTATGAATGCAAAAAGTTTGATTGAAAAATTTATGTACAATAGCAAGCATCTTGATCAGGTTGTCACTGCCCATATAATGAAATATAGGAAATTTAACTTGAGAATGTTCCCTGAAAGATTAGTTTTTTATTTCTTCCAGTTCATAAATAGAAGCAACATTATTTTTTAATCATGTTTGTGTAGATTTCATACACTATTCTATAATGAATGGCAATAGCATATATCATCCAACATTTGTCGCTGAAGTACAATTACTAGACAGATACGACCTGGTCCTGAAACAAAAAAAAATTAACTTACAAATTACAGTATATCTTGTATTTTTGTGTTTACTCTGGTGGATATTCACAGAAGATGAAGTCACCCTTTTTTATTGGCTTCACACCAAATTCACATTTAACCAGAGCAATATCAGCTAAAAAATGTAAATCGCATTAACATGTGCAGAACATAAATGTTCAGAGTTTATCTTACATTTACATTGCCCGAAATAGTTGAAGTCACGAGCTTTTTGTACATCAGTTTCATTTTGGGGGTAGCCACATTCATCATCATTGGACAATTGACACAATTCATTATAGAAGATAGTCGGGTGTGGGTAACTGGTGACCTGTCCTTTTGTTTTCATGCATACCTCCAATTTCGGTAACCTGTGTGGTGGCATATAATTACAGATGCAATTGAAGCCACCTGATTCATTTTCATCACAGCCTCGATTCCATCGGCAGGTGCCGGGTTTGCAATCATCTGTCAAAAAAATGTGTATGGTATGCCCAAATCTATGGTGGCTTATCCATCTGAAAAATTACACCCAAACGGGGGTTCAAACACCTGGATTCTACAAGTGCAAAGAAAATTCAGAAATTATAATTTCCATAGACTTTTTGTCCGAACTTGACATTTCTAAAAAGAGTTGAAAGCAAGCAGTATATATGGAAGGGTGTTCCAAGATACACTACCAGGCGAAAATAACCCTCAAAAATTAGCATCCGGAATGCGTCCTGGACGCGTCCGGGTCCCATCCAGGTCGCATCCAGAATGCGTCTTTTTCCGCAGCACAAAGAAAACTTTCATCTTTCTTAGTAATTGACATTCATGCAATAACTGTCAATCATAGTTCTTTCATAATGTGTAGTGGATATGCACTTTGTTTTGACCTACAGTATGACAACAGTTGACCTTTTGTTTATATCTGGTAAATAATGTGTGCTTTCTATAGGGAGGTAAGAAGGAAGCCTCAGCAAAATTCTTTGGCTTTGTGTGACACAAGCACATGGCCTGTCAATTTTACTGTCGGTATAGTGTGCTTTTCGTGTCCTGGGTGCATCTGGGACGCGTTCTGGACGCATTCCGGACACGTCCTGGATGCGACCGGCATCGACGGTTAGTTTCCCCTGGTAGTGTAATTGTTTAATTTACCTAGTGCAGAAATTTTGCAGAAATAATTTTACAGGGGTGCAGACAGGAACCCAATATGATACACATCTACAGGCTAATTAACCAAAGTAAATGCATTTTTGGCTATCAGTAATAGAATATCATGTCCATTTTTTGCGAATTTCAGCTCAGAAGAGCAGAAAATTCACATTCTGACTAACTTTAGAGAAATATGCTCAAGTCATAGATTAACATTAAGGTTCAATAAATGAGGTGTTAAGATCCCTCAGACTGGAATATTACAAGACCATAGATCAGGAAAGAAACTGAAGTCCACAGGAGAAATAGCCAGGGATTGTCTCCAATGCACCATGGGCTTTCTACTGACTGAAAGGCTCACTCAGGATCCAGGCCTCAAAGGTGATGGGAGAGACTCAACACTAATAATAATAAACTTTTGAAGAAGAATAAATAAGCCAAATTGCTGAACCTGCAGACGCTTGATTTGAGTTAGTACTTAAAAAGACTTGAAGTGAGGAGAGGGTCTTCTATTTTTATCTATGTAAAACAACCTACTTGAGCCTCTGCATGATAAGTACTGTGAAAATTAACAACAGTATAAAAGAGGGCTGAGGCAAGACTAGTGGCCGTAAAATTAAGAAGACCAATAGACGCGTGTGCACATCATTATTTACCCAATCTGGCTACAGTAATTATATGAGAATGGTCAACTAAAGCTTGTCCAATGTAAGCCTGTGGGCAACATTCACTTGTTGCCAAATTATTATGAAATGTGCGTAAATCAGTGGAAACACACTGCAGCATGTTGTTGACACGTAATGGGTAAACACCTTGCCCTCGTAACCATCCCCAAACACTGTTCGAAAAATAATGCTCCACCGGGATTTGAACCCGGCTCTCTGTGACTATAGTGCAGCGTTCTTCCGATTGAACTACCGAGCCAGTGTTGCGATAGTTAGGAAGGGGTGATGTACGGCCGTGCGACACGTGACATTGTCTAGAGGTGTATCAGGGATGACCTGAATAACTCATGGGTTCATACTCGTAAATTTTGACTTTTGGTGAAGCACTCACTCATACAAATGATAGATTTGTAATTCCTCACTTGTAGGCTGATTTTAGTGAGACAGTCACTTGTAGCTATCATAACATCAAACTTGTAACTAGTAACATTTTACTCCTAATACAGAGTTTTGTGGTGAAATTGGTCCCAAGAGTGCAACATTTTTATGAATAAGCACAAAATATGCATTACCATAATTGATCATTGATTGGTTTTTTTCTGCATCAGGCATTTCCCGTATACTTATTCCTAAATATTAAAAATAAAGATTTTACACATGTTATTTTCATTATCCAAAGGATAAGTATGGTCAATGGCCATTTTCTGACAATTTTTATACATTTCTGAATATAAAATTTTTTAGTATCATCGGTTAACATAACAAAAGTCACAAATCAATTAGTTTCACAATATTTTTGAGGAAAATTTTGCAGCATGTGATTTAGTGATTTTCAATCCTGCTATTGCTGAATTTAATCTGTACTTTTCCAAATAGTTTATCACTCTTCTACCTAAACTGCGACTATGTTAGATTACGCAGAAAATAATTGATGTAAGAACTGATTTCTGACACCAAAAAGTAGCAACAAATTTACCCGCTTCGACGAGCACTATTGTAACCTGGCAGAAGAAACCAATTTTCTGCAGCATATTGGCACATCTGATAAGAATGAACCTGCGAAATATATAAAAAATTGCAATATTTGATGTTCCACTTCTCTGAGCACGGATATTTGCGCTCCATTTGAAATCAGGAGAGTGTGAAACAGATGTTTAGACTGCAACCATTGATGTAATATCACATTTTTTGAAGATGATGATGCTGACTGAGCCCAGGTTGAAAGGCATGAATTTGTAATTTCCATAATCAAAAACATGTAGCATCTCCATGTTTATTAGTTAATATCGAGTTCAATTGTCCTAAATGCTTCCAAACAATAAAAGAAGGAATCTGCAGTCTTTTTTCAAAATATTATTTTTTGATGAACACTTGAAAGTGTAGTGAATTGGCTAGACATGAGACCTCAGTTTTCATGCAATAGAAATGTTCCTTTTGAGTACATTTTTTAATAACTATAGTTGCCTATTTTTGTGTAATTTTGCTCATTCTTCATCATTCTATGCAAATAATTTTCATTCAAGTAGTTTCATCTTTCTGTGTTCTTTCATTTTTTTCCATTGCCATCCAGTGTTTAATTAGTGCCATTTTCAGACACTTGGTGTTGGTTGCATCTTATGTCATCAAGGTTCGGGGTCAGGCACGAAAAATCTTGGTGCAAACTTTCGTTCATAATTGTATCACCATTTTTTGTCATTAGTAAAACTTCACTGCACTCATTGTCCACAAGAAACAGACGAACAATGGCAACAAAAATCTATGCAAATTTTTCACTTCTGCAACTTTGGCTGCATCCATGCCCCCTAGGCGCTAATGCTGGAAGTCGAACATGTGCACCTACAGTAACCCTGACATCTACCAACTTTCACTCCATTCTGCCTGAACTTCTGTATCATTTTGGAAATTTGCATCTGAAGCAGTTCCAGGAATGAATTTCAATGTTTGTATAAATCAGTCAAACTAATTAATACATGCACTACGAACCAAAAGTACTGCTCATAAAATGTTTGCCTCAAAACATGTAACCTTTTTTACAATTCGTTTTTCTTCAAATGCTCAAATTGTGTAATAGTGCACTGAAGAAACCTGATCCTACATTTCACATCAACTTAGTGTGTGTTAGGTTTATTTAGAGGAATCCTATCAATACATTAACTCTTCTTCTTCCTAGTGTTGGTCGTGCTTATCGGCAGAGTCTGCTTGTCGGCATGCCCCTCTCCATTTGGCTTGGTCTTGAACATCTTCTGGGGCTGCGCCCACTTTTTGCATGTCTTCAATGATCCAGTACATCCAGCATTTCCTTGGTCGTCCTCATGGCCATCAGCCCTGCAAGTCCAGTCACATCACGGTTCATGCCACCAAGTTCTCATCAAAAAAATCAAGATGTGAGAGTTTTTCAATGTTCGACCTTTTTTCAAGTGCATCACATTTTTCAGAAGATAATTTTGGAAAAAATCAAGATGGCATGATAGCATCTCAAAAAAATAAGATAACATCTTGAAATAAGTCAAGAACCCATCTTGAAAAAAATCAAGACCCATCTTGAAAAATATCAAGATCACATAATAGCATCTCGAAAAAAATAAGATAACATCTTGAAAAAAGTCAAGAAGCCATCTTGAAAAAAAATCAAGACCCATCTTGAAAAAATCAAGATGGATAGCACATTTCCGAAACTAGCCAATCAAAGGCATTCCTCCACGCCATTATATATTATATACAGGAACCCTTCAAAGTGGATTTATGAGGTCATGGCTTGCTGGCAGAGGACACCCTTGGTTTTTACCAGAGGGACGTGCCAAAGGAGGGAGGGTTATTAGGACATATTGGTTTTTCCTAAAATTTTTTATTTTTTTGTGGTTTTTCAGAAAAATGTCAAAAATGCTTGTTTTTCACCCAAAATCGGGTGATTTCAAAAAAGTATCCAAATTATCATTTCCTTGTTGTGTTGACAGAAGAAAACAAATGACAAAAATTTTTGCCATGTCAGATGCGTAAATTTTTGCCATATCAGATGCGTACCATTTATCAACAATATTTTGTGTAGGTTAATGTAATTATTTTACTTTAACATATTTATTTTATAGAAGCAGGGTTTTTCTGCTCCTAGCAGATTATTAAATGATGGAGCAGAAATTTTTTTGATGCTGTGCAGAGGCACTAATATTTATTTCTTTGTGTGATTTCTTTCCATGGCCAGACCTTGGTTGGGATGAATGGAGTTCTAGTAATGTCAACTGTGATGCCCTGTTTGCCACAACTATTCCCATTTGTCCTTAACTAGGGGTCAGATATAGGGGGCTAGACCTTGGATGGGATGAATGGATTTTAGGGATGCAACGGGGCGTGAATTTCGGTTATTCAGGTTTGGATAGTCCTATTTGATTTATTCGGGTTCGGGTTCAGGTATTGATCCTAAAATTTATCCGGTTCCAGTAATTCAATAAACATAGGTTAACTTTTTTCTAGTATTACTGCATTGCAGTATGCATACTTGTACATGGGTTATGTTCATAGTGTCAATGCTTCTCATATATAATAAAGTACACTACCAGGCGAAACTAACCCTCAAAAATTCGCGTCTGGGAGGCGTCCTGGACGCATCCAGGTCGCGTCCAGTTCACGTCTGGAACACGTCTTTTTCAGCAGCACAAAGAAAACTTTCATCTTTCTTAGTAATTGACATTCATGCAACAACTGTCAATCATAGTTTTTTCATAATGTGTAGTGGATACACACTTTGCTTTGACCTACAGTATGACAACAGTTGACCTTTCATTTATATCTGGTAAATAATGTGTGCCTTCTTTTGGGAGGCGAGAAGGAAGCATCAGCAAAATTCTTTGGCTTTGTGTGACACAAGGACATGGCCTGTCAATTTTACTGTCCGTATAGTGTGCTTTTCGCATCCTGGGTGCATCCTGGACACTACCGGCATAGACGTGTAGTTTCGCCTGGTAGTGTATTTAAGAATATGTAAAATAAGATGACAATATATATAACATAGACGGCGAATATGCAAATGAATATACTAATATGTAAATTAGGCCACGCTGCTCCCACAGGCTTGTGTAGCTTGACTGAACTGGTGAGGGAGCTGGCCAGTGAACTGATGACCGAAGAATTGACGATAGAACTGAGTCTTTCACATCGAGTTGAACTTTTTATATTGAGCTGAGCGGGCACCTGAATTGAGGAGTAATAGGTGACATTTCCATGCTTCTCTGGCAAGGTGGGCAGTCCTAAAACTCTAATTTTCGGAATTAGGGGGGGGGGGGCGAATTCTAGGAATCCTAAATCTAATTCCAAGAATTGGTTCTGCCAAGAAAGTTATTGTTCATAAGAATGTAGATAAAAAGCGATGACCTAAAAACCAAAGTAGAAAGGTGGGAAAAATTGAAACAAAAATAAGAAGGCGTAAAAAGTTACTGTAAGAAAAGGGGAGGAGTTAATACAGTAAGATTCTAAAACTTCACACTATGGAAAACTATTTAAATAAATTTTCTACTTCCAGTTACACCAATGAATCTGTGAACTTGAAAAAAAATTAGTGATCAATTTTGTTATCAGAGGGATGCTGATATTTTAGTGCAATTTTTAAATTTAGGTGGACAGTTGTTTGAGCATCTTGTTGCTGGCCATAGTCCAGGCGTTGGTACTCCCCAGAGGGATATTCTCATGTGAGTGATTCCGGAAAGTGAGTGAATCCCCAATGGGGTGAATCCAAACGAGGGATCGGGAATGTAATAACACTTCCCTCCAGGGCCGTGCGCAGGATTTTTTCATGGGGGGGGGGCGGACTAGATTTTTTCACTGAATAGTCCCAGAATTGTTGATCTTACGCGGATATACTGTGTGCATCATGGTTTTTTTTCCTCGAAGATTTTTTCCACATGAGAACCGGAACCAAAATTTTTTTCCACATTTTTAAAAACGCTTATAATGTGGCTACGGTTGCTTTTTTATGCATTTTAGGAGCATACCCAAGCATTTTGTTGTAGTCAGAAACCTGCAAAAATGAGGAAAAAAATTGAGAAAATTCTGGTTATGTTAGTCAAAATGAGCTCATGAAGAATATATTGGTGTTCTATAGAATGGTCCGGCGCGGAGCGCCGGAAAAATTTTTTGATTTTCACTTTCTAAAACGCTGGAAAATGAACCTTCATAACGTTGGGAGATAAATTAAAATCAGACTGATGAAGCGTAATTTGCCTTCCATTCCGGCGCGAAGCGCCGGAAAAATTTTTGGGTTTTTGTATTCTAAAACGCTGAAAAATAAATCTCTCCAACAGATAATTCATGAACAAATGTTTTGAAATCGCGTTCTAGAGTAATGTCTTCAATTTCCACCTTCAATAAACGCAATAGTTCAGATTGCAAACGTTTAAAAAATTCCAATCATCGAGGGAAAAAATTGAGAGACATGATGAAAAATCTCTATTTTCGGCAACATAATTGACTGTAAACGATTAGAAAATGAAACGATCTAACTTGTTTGATAGAAACTGTTGAGCATTAATTAGTAAGTCGAAGTAGATATGCTAACGGCCGCGCCTGATAGAATATAGTTATAATTATACACATGACCGGCGCGAAGCGCCGGAAAATTTTGAGATTTTGACCTTTTAAAGTCCACCAAAACGCATCTTTTCGGTTTAGAGTTACTGCCTCAATGGGGGGGGCGGCCGCCCCCCGCCCCCCCTTGCGCACGGCCATGCTTCCCTCATATGTTCCATCTTCACTTTTTTCTTTGTATCTACTCTTGTTACATGCCGAACAATTTTGCCCAATGTCGCCTGATTCACATCATGCCCATACTTCATGTTTTTTGCCACTTTTTGTTTAACAGTCACTTACACTTAGTATTTGTTTCGTTCATTATGTTTTACATGCAATTTTGTGTGCATTTTTGTGTTTCCTTTCTGTTTTATTTTTTGTTTTCATTTCCATTACATTTTGTTATGTTTCCGTCATGCACGTAGACTATGGTATGTAACCCATTAGTTAGAATTTCCCCCAAGATAAGCTCCACGAGCTCACGGCCATAATTGGAGCATTACGTGCACCTCTTATCAGTAAAAACTAGGGACGTTTTGCAATGTGAAACGACTAGTTTGGAGATTATCTCTAAAAGACGTTCATATGTTTAGCATGGAGAGTGAAACTCGCCCCAATGCTCAACGTATTCAAACTGGAAAATGTCTATGTGACCATGTGCATCTTCTGCAGCAATTTCCGCTGCAGAAGTTAGCTTGGGCGTTGTTAGCTTTGCCCAGGGCATACTGTAGGTCTATGGAGCCCTTTAAGAGGGCCTGTTTTGTTAGTTTAGTACTCATTTTTGGGCCTAGGTCCGTTTCTTTTTGTGTTTAGCTCTGGGTCTTGCTTCCATCGACCTATTTTATATTGTTTAACTGCCTACAGTAACCGAATAAATTTGCATACATCTTTGTGTCCATCACTGCATTTGCCGCCTGCATTCCTACAGAGGACATACCTCGCCCTTCTCACCTATTGTCTGCCCACCACTCCATTAGAGGATTGCATGCATCGCCTGCTGACCCGTTTTACAGTACACTCTGCGTCGAACTCCAAATCGGACTGCTATCACCCTGTTCGCATCATCCTAGGATCCGTGAACCTGTCGCCCCACGCCGAGTTGTAGTTGAGAAAAGGACTAGGTAAGTCTTCTCAGGGGATCATTGTTGTTGAGGGTGTATTTGTGGGAACCCTTTCCTAGGCTGGTTTTCCCTTGAGAATCCTCTCAATCAGAGTAGCTTTCCTACCAATTAGGTCAGGGTCAAAAAGGGGATTTAGGTTTACAATCAGGTCCCCTACAGTAGGCAATTCCACAAATGGCCTTGTCCTTCATTCTCACTGAATGGGACTAGGGATTGCCACCCCTGACCCCGCAGCATTGTCCATTATTCTACAGCAGAACCCAAGGACAGTACCGGTACCCTATAGGCAGTACCAGCTGGGTTAGGTTCCTGAAACGAATATAAAGCAAGCCACCCAAAAGGGTCAGAGCATGTCACTCACAGTGACACAGCCATATTTTCGCCAATATGGCATGGGTTTCTTCCTATCAATGTGATTGTCCCAATTTCAGTTAATGTGACATGGCTCCAGTTTTCGTCTAATGTGACACTCTCTTTGCTTTCATTTTCTGTGCATCTTGTTCATTTTTTGGTTAATGTATGTTTTTTCTTCAGTCTCTGCTTTAATTCATTTTCTTTTTTGTTGTTGTCTAATTTTTTATTTTTCGCTCGTGATACAATAGATTAAAAATTGTCATTTTGAATAACCATAGCCTTCAATCTAATTCTTGTACAGTTAAGCATGCTTGAGTCATTCATCATTGTAAATGCAAAAATCGTCATAAAAATATAAACAAAAGAATGTTGGAAGAAACAAAACATTAAGAAAAATGAAGATAACTGAAAATAGGTGGAAAATGTATTGGAAAAATTGGAAAAAGGGACAAGAAAGAAAAAAAGTTAAAAATAAACAAAAAAGGAGTCAGGAGAATAGAAAAAGAGGAAGATAATGATGTCACATGTGGCACGGCCATACATCACCCCTTTGTAACAATTGCAGCACTGGCTCAGTAGTTCAATCGGAAGAACGCTGCACTATAGTAACAGAGACCCGGGTTCGAATCCTGCTCGAGCATTATTTTTCGAACAGTGTTTGGCAATGGTTACGATGGCAATGTGTTTACCCATTATGTGTCATGGCGAGGCTTGGATGGTCCCACATTGGTGGGCCGCAGGAACCTGCATCTTCAATGGAGGAGGTCATCCTTCTTTCAAGGGGGAAATGTCACGTGTCACACGGCCGTACATCACCCCTTTGTAACAATCGCAGCACTGGCTCGGTAGTTCAATTGGAAGAACGCTGCACTATAGTCACAGAGACCCGGGTTTGAATCCCGGTCGAGCATTATTTTTCGAACAGTGTTTGGCGATGGTTACGATGGTAACGCGTTTACGGATTACGTGTCATGGGGAGGCTTGGATTGGTCCCACATTGGTGGGCCGCAGGAACCTGCATCTTCAATGGAGGAGGTCATCCTTCTTTCAAGGGGGAAATGTCACGTGTCACACGGCCGTACATCACCCCTTTGTAACAATCGCAGCACTGGCTCGGTAGTTCAATTGGAAGAACGCTGCACTATAGTCACAGAGACCCGGGTTTGAATCCCGGTCGAGCATTATTTTTCGAACAGTGTTTGGCGATGGTTACGATGGCAATGCGTTTACCCATTATGTGTCAATGAAGTAAAAGTAAAAAACTAAGACGAAAAGTACGTAAGAATGAAGGAAAATCACAAAGAATGAGCAAAAAAGAAAAACTACATGACAAGAAAAAAGAAAATGAAGCAAAGCAGAGACTACATAAAAATGGAAAAAACATGCATAAACAAAAACACACACAGAACGACAGAAAAAAGAAGCATATACAAAGAAAAATATGAGCTAAAGAAGGAAAATATGAAGAATTCGGGAATTTTCTCATTTCGGAATAGTCCCTTGCAGACGTCAGGTTGGAGATAAACTACAAAGGCATATTTTCTTCTGGGAGTCTATGAGCCCTGCCCAACTGGTATGGGTGAGGACTGGACATGCACGACAAGAATTTTCTAGGGCAAGGGTCCTTGGACTTTTTCCAGGGGCAAAGGGGGATGGGCGAGCAAAAAAAGTTCTGCAAGCTCATGGCCCGACAATTGAGCGCCGACAACTGAGTGCCAGACAACTGAGCGCCGAGACAACTGAGCGCCAGACAACTGAGCGCCGACAACTGAGCGCCAACAACTGAGCGCCGACTATTTAATGTCAGATAAATAACCTAATCAGTTTGAAGTAACTATTTTGCATTTAGGCTTAGGCTTAAGGCTTAGGCTTAAGCTTAGGCTTAGGCTTAGGGGCTTAAGCTTAGGGGCATAGGCTTAGGGGCTTAGGCTTAGGCTTCATCATACGAATCAAAAATGACCATATTCATTTGATTCATAATATTAGACATATGGACATATAATACATTACGGTAGATAATCATTACGGTAGATAATCACTGAAATGCTAGTATTCCGTAGCGCTCAGTAAATGAAAAAAAAAACGCTCAATTATAATGCATTAAATAGTCGGCGCTCAGTTGTCGGCACTCAAATGTCTGGCGCTCAGTTGTCGGCACTCAAATGTCTGCTGCTCAGTTGTCACGGCGCTCAGTTGTCGGCGCTCAATTGTCCGGCGCTCAGTGGTCGGTTAACCCTGCAAGCTTGTTTTTCATAAGAAATATGCACAAACATGCAGTTTTGGATAAAGTTCAGGTGGTATTCGACGATTTTTTGGGGCCAGGGGTTCACCCTCAGCCCTTATGTATATGTTTGGTGAGGATTGTTGCACCAGATCCGAGGCCTAGCCAAGGAGTAGCTCTGACTAGTCAGCCATATCTATAAGTTGCTTGTTTCTCCAAGCAGAAATTTGCACAACAGGTTTGCTGCACCACCAAGAGACTGAAGAATACTGGATTACTGAATCATAGATTACACAAAAACAAAATTTTCAGAAATTATATTATGTGCAAGTTTATAAAATAGCAGTATAATTTCACACTTATGCTGGGCACATTCCAAATGACTTGAAATTCCATTCCCATCAACATATCTGTAAATCATCTGGCGTTGGTCGTTGTAGTACAATTCGTGCCCAAATATGATCTGGTTCTGGTCAATAAAATGAATAATTAGCCAGGATTTACAGTAACTGTATTTCCTGAAGACTTACTCCGGTGGGTAGTCGCAGAAAATGAAAGCACCTCTTTTTACCGGTTTGACGCCAAATTCGCATTTAACGGCAGCAATATCGACTAAAAAGCAGTGAAAGATTATATTTGAAATTTTTTCATTAAGATCATACCTGTAATTGGGGGGGGGGTGTTTGGGGACTCCCCCCAACTTGGCTAACCCTGTACCCAACCCACCCCCTCGACTTGAAAAAATTGGCAAAATTTTGGCGTTGGTCGTTGTAGTACAATTCGTGCCCAAATATGATCTGGTTCTGGTCAATTTTGGGGAAAATTTAGACTTTTTCCCCACCCCCCCCAAAAAAATTTCGGGTTTACCCACCCCCCAACTGGTCAGACCTCTTACAGGTATGAGTAGGATACAGGTAAGTTACAGTATGTTTTTATAGAACTGGGACATAGCATTCTACATTTTTGCAATTTTCTGCGAATTTTAAATCTGAGAAAGATCACTCAATCTAAACTCGAAAATTTTTGGATAAAAATGTTAAAATGTACACTGAGTGATTTTCAAGGTAACATTTTCGTCGTTAATTAATTAATGAGAATTTTTGAAATAGAATTCTATTTCTAAGTAGTTTGGTAACAGACATGCACGGCAAGAATTTTCCAGGGGGGAGGGTCCATGGACCTTTTTCCCAGGGGGTAGGGGGGTAGGTGAGCAAAAAAAACAGAAAAAAGTTCTACAAGCTTGTTTTTCATACAAAATATGCACAAAAATCATGAAAAAATCTGTCTTGGAAAAAGTTGGGGGGGGGGGGTCAGGGTTTTTTTTTTGACCTACGAGTCACAAGCCAAGTGGCTTGTTGACCTGAAATTTTACAAGCCATTCCAAATTTTTACAAGCCAATTTTATAATATCAGTATACGTGAATAAATTCCAATGCTAGGTTATTTTTTAAAGAAAATATATATTGAGCATCATGGCAATCGATCAGAAAAGAGATGTCATTCAACATTTATTAAATAACATTTTAGAGCCGTTAATTCATTAAAATTCAGGAAACTTTTGAAATTTTTGAGTTTGATCGAAGTCGAATCTACAAGCATTGTGGAACAAATTTTCGAGCAAACTATCCAAGAACATAATGACTTTGAATTACATGAGAAATCGGCGGTTAAATCGTTTATGATGAAAAGTGAGAGCCCAAAAAAGCTTTTAATCTTTCCTGCCTGAAACGCCGGAAAATTTTTTGGGTATTGACATTCTGCGATGTTGAAAAATCAATTTTCCAAACACTTATTTGAATAATTAGATTCGAATTTTCTGTTCAAAAGTCGTAATTTCTAGAACTTTATGTTTGAAAAATCTTAAAACCATCAATTTATTCTCACACTCTTATGAACTTGGCCGAAAAGATATGAGTAAGAAGAGTAGAAATTTCCGAAAACTACTTCCACGAAGCTTTTGAATTGATTTTACGTTAAGAAAGGAATAATCGCTTCAAAAAGTTTACAGACTTGACGTATTGATCTTTCTCAAAAAATATGTCAAGGGGAAAATGTGAATCTTCATTAAATATCAAGATGAAATATTGAAGATTACCAATTAAAACATGAGATAATACGTTTAAGATGATTTAAAACTATTAAAGATTAAATGATAAGTGAAGGCAGACATGTTAGAAGCGGCGCCTGAGCTAGGAAATAAATAATAATGCTTATCTAAGTTATAACCGGCGCGAAGCGCCGGAAAATTTTGAGATTATGACCTTCTAAAATGCACCAAAATGCATCTTTTCTGTATCCGATATGATCAAACACATGACTCAAAAAATTCTGACAAGCCATTTTGGCTTGTTGGAACAAAAATTCTACAAGCCATTTTGTCAGTCCAACAAGCCATGGCTTGTAAAATGCTAAAAAAAAAAAACTATGGGGGGGGGTTGACGATTTTTTTGGCCAGGGGGGGGGGTGGCCAGGGTCTCAGGTATGGGGATTTACCCCCCCCCTACCTCCCCTATGTGCATGTAAGTTTGGTACAAGAATGATTCATGAAAATCCGAGAATTTGCACATTTTTTCCAACTTATGTGAACCTTATGAAAAAGCTGGATGCATTTAGCAACCACGACACATTTCATAGTATAGTCTAGAGGAGGAGAAGGGCCACTTGAAAAAAATCGTTACCACTTGAAAAAAATGTTACCACTTGAAAAAAATCACAACCTACGAACATGATGCACACAACCTATTTTCAAAATGCATCAGAAAAATTTCAAGATGCAACGCAAAAAAATCAAGATGTAAGAGGTTTTGGATGTTCGACTCTTTTTTCAAGTGCATCGCATTTTTTCCAAGATAATTTTGAAAAAAATCAAGATGACATGTTGAAAAAAATCCACATCGCATCTTGAAAAAATCAAGATGGGAGGATCAGAGGCGTTGGTCCGCCTCCTGCATTCACATTTACCAGAACCCTTGATGGGCACGACTTGCTGGTGGAGAGTGCCTTCGTTTTTTATGGATGATGGCAGGGGGGGGTTCATAAAAATTTGTATTTTTCGTCATTCTTTGAAAAATGTAAAAAAATGCTCGTTTTTTCGTCCGAAAAGCAGTGATCTCGAGTAAGGATCCAAATTTTCCTTTCCTTGCGGTGGTTCCTAAGCAGGTAGGGAATGGCCCTAGAGCATGCCTGTAAGAGGTCCAACCAGTTGGGGGGAGGGTAAACCTAAAATTTTGGGGGTGGGGGTCCCAACATTTCCAAAATTTTGGGGAGGGGGGGTCGAAAATTTTCCCAAAAAAGGCCCAAAAAGTCACTTCTTTCCTCATTTTTTCAATTTTTCCGAGTTTGGGGGGGGGGGGGGGGTTGGGTATAGGGTTGACCAAGTTGGGGGTGGGTCCTGACATTTGGGTATAGAGTTAGACCAAGTAGGGGGTGGGGCTCCCCCTCCAACCTCCCCCCAATTACAGGTAGGCTTAGAGCAGCCGATGAGTCAACAAGCCATGACCACAGAAATCCACTCACTTTGAGAGGAGGCGGAGCAACGCTTTTGATTGGTTAGTTTCAGAAAATTTCATTCTTTAATGTGCCGCCCATCTTGATTTTTTTCCAAGATGACACCTTGATTTTTTTCAACATTATATTGAAAAAAATACGATGCACTTGAAAAAATTGCGATGCACTCGAAAACAAAGTCCTACACCTTGATTTTTTTGCGATGCATCTTGAAATTTTGGCGATGGATCTTGAAAAAATGTGGAGTATCATGTCCAAAGCTAAGGGATTTTTTCTAGTAGTAACAAATTTTTTCAAGTGGCAAAAAGTTTAAAAGCAGAACTTGTCTTTGTCATTTTTCAATTTACTAATGTTAAAAAATAGACAACAGAAAGCATTGTGTGACAAAAGTATCGATTTTTTAAAATTTGAAGGAATTTTGCAAAAAAAAAGCTCAGAACTCATTCAAAATCGATCAGAATGCTTAAAAATTTGTTTCTTAGATGTTTCTTATACTTCCAATCCAACAGAAAAAATATAAAAATTTAAAATATTTTTACACAAAACTTCCAAGTTTTTGGGGAAAAAATTTCAAAAATCCAAAAAATGAAAATTTCGCTTGGCTTAGTCAGGATTTTGCGGGTGTCAGCCACAAGAACATGTATGGTCCTGGCCCTGGGCAGAACCCTGGCTAACATCCAGCTGATTCCCAACCGACCCCCTGACTTTTCAAAATTTTGCGAGCAAGTATGTTCAGTATTAAACAAATATAATTTTGAAATAATGGAGTCCTATTCGAAGATTTGATCATATTGAGACATACATGCACATAGGGGGGGGGGTAGGGGGAGGTAAATTCTCGTACCTGAGACCCTGGCCGACCCCCCCCCTGGCCAGAACTTTTCCAATACAGCTTTTCTCATCATTTTTGTGCATATTTTGTATGAAAAGCGGGCTTGCAGGAACATTTTTTTGTTTTTTGCGCATCCAGCCCCTTACCCCCCAGGAAAAACTCCAGGATCCTCCCCCCTGGAAAATTCTTTCTGGCCATGTCTGATTGAGACTACCATAAAATTCACGAATTTTTGGAAAAATCAGTCGCTAAAGAATTCAAAGCTGCCGCTGCTGCTCTTACATTGACATTGACCAAAATAGTTGAAGTCGCGCGCTTTTGTATGTCGGCTTCGTTTTCAGGGTAACCGCAATCGTCTTCGCTGACCTGGCACAGCCAATTGTAGAAGAAAATCGGATGCGGGTAATAGTTGGCCACGTTGCCTTCTTTAACGCAGATTTCGCGATTTTGTCGTTCACCTGCCGGCATTTCGCGACAATTACAATCGATGGACTCCAAAGTCTTTTCGTAACATTGACGGTTCCATTTGCAAACGTTGGCTTTACAGGAGCCTGGGAAAGAGAAGCGGAAAATATGTTGAAGGATTTTTTTGGTGGCACACCCATATCCACTTTTCCTATAGGCTGACTTTACAATGCTATATGACCACCTCCACATGAGTAGTGAGGCGATTTGGCGACATTGTAAATGTATGTCAATTTTGGAAAGATCGGCAAGTTCAATTGGAAAAGATCGTGTCAAGAATTCCGGGAGGCGTGGCTACTGTGGAAAGGTGAAAAGATGGAAGATTCATTGTTGTTTTTTGTAGCGCTGGTGAGCGGTCGTATATATTTTGTGTGTGTGATATTTTTGAGAGTGGAGCAGCATTGATTTTTATATCATAGTAAAGCAAAAATCGAACGTCTGTTCTAGGTGGTTAAGTCAAACTATTCGGAAAATAGTTTGAGCATTTGGGTACAACCATACATGTAACGGAGCTCCGAGGTCTGGGGGGGGGGGGGTTGAAGCAGTTTTTTGGGGCCGGGGGTCAGTAATTCCCAAAATTTTGGGGGGAGGGGTCCCTGAAGGAAAAAAAATTCGATTTTTTCCATGAAAAATGTCCGAAAAACGGTTTAAAAAAGTAGTAGTTTTGTCTAAAAAATGATGAAATATGTACTTATGGCGTGAAGCGCCGAGGAAAATTGACGTTTTCGACCATTTTTTGTTCAAAAATTGACATTTTTCATGGAAAAAATGACATTTTTCAGTATTTTCCCGACTAAAATTATGGGGGGTCCCTGGGGCTACCATATGGCTAGCCATAGGATTGGAAAATCCTGGGGGGGGGGGGGGGGGGTCGCCCAATGGCTAGCCATATGGTCGACGATTTCTGGGGGGGGGGTTTCCCATAGCACTTACCCCCCCCCACTTACATGTATGGGTACAACTCCTAGAAGGGTAAGCTAGTGCATTTCCGAGTTTTGGCATCCAAAAACCTTAAACGATTAAGGGACATTCCCTGGATAATTGACATAGTACTCTATACTAGCCCATCAATCTCTTGCGTTTGATTATCATTGCATAAAATCCATTTGACACTCCGAGCGTTCCGGTACATTTTCTTCATTACCCACGTAATTGTAAAATGGGCATACCACACATGAGAGAGGCTCTTTGGGTGCTTTATCTACCTAGTGGAGGCCACATTCGACAGGTGGGTGTCATATGCCCAAATCCATGTGGCTGCCGTGTCAGAAAAATAATGCTTGGTGAGGGACTCGAAGCCTCGACCTTGTGCACACAAGGCTGAGCCAAGTGGATGGATCCTAAATTGTGCTTGCAGTGGCATTGGTAAGCGAGGCCCACGCTGCATTCAGTACATTATAGGGATGCAATTGTTAGTGAATTTTCATTTATTTGGCTTCAGCTTATTTGATATATTCGGCTTCAGGTAATGATGCTAAATTTTTCAGGTTCCGGTAACTCTATAATCATAGGTGAACTTTTTCCTCGTATGGCTGAATTGCAGGAGCAGATTTGTTCCTAACTCCAGAAAAGTGGTCTTAGAAGCTTCCACAAAGATTCCATGAAAATTTGAAATACAAGAAATGGATCATGTACATAAACAGCAAGCAGGTCAAGCCAAATTTTGACAAATTTTCAACCAGCAAAGATTTTACCGTAAATGAAGATAATTCCAATTTAAATTTAATTTTGAGTAAATTCATATTAGATATTTCGATCGATGTCCAATTAGCTGTATTTAGGGACAAAGCCTAATTCCGGGTATGGTCAAACCCTCGATATTCTCATGGGATAACGACAGCTGTCATTCAAAGTGACTTTAACTAAATTTAAGGCCCTTGCTTGTTTTGAAAGCACAACAATGATGCCTTTAAATTTTTTTAGCATACTTTCGCATTTGCAGGCAATAGACTCTTGACCATTGGGGCACAAACATTTGAACGATCCGATCGTATTTTGGCATTTTAGACCCTCGACGCCGCAACCTTCTGAACAAGTGTTTTGTGATTCTTTGCATTCATCAATATCTGAAATCGTAGAAAAGAATATTCACACTAAATAAGACTGTAGTACCATATTACACACATGGGTATGCCTAACAATTGAGGATTCTTAGAGGAGGATCTTACCTGTTTTTAGAAGGTGAAGTACTCTGCGTTGATACCACTGCTT